>PVHX01024446.1:0-23991 GCA_004024805.1 Geosciurus inauris
GCTTGGGGACAAGCAGAGGTGGCAACCTGGTCCACTCTCCATTTCAGCAGTCCTCAGTGGGCCCAAATAAAGAGCCAGGAAGGGAAGCGGGGAAGGCCAGGGTGGCCTCTGAGAAGTCCAGGCTTTGGAGATGGAGGATGAGTGGGGGAGGGGTGGCGCTCAGACCCCACAGGAGAGGAGGCAAAGGTCAGGAGCAGAAGACCCTGATGGGTGGGGGCTCCAGGATGAGGGGACTAAGGGACAAAGGGGTGGGACTCGGTAGAGAACGGCCTAAGGGGGAGGAGCCATGCGGAAGGGGTCTCAGGAGGGGAGGGGTGAGAGCCCGAGGGAGGGTTTCAGGACAAAGGGTCTCTGAGGCCGGGTGTCAGAGCACTGAGAGCGTCTGCTCCAAGGGGTCTAAGGGACCACAGGGTCGACAGGACTAGCGTTTGGAACCCCGTGTGGGTCCATGGGACTGCAGTATCGGGTTTCTGAGAGCAGGGATGGCCAGGCCTGGAGGGTCCCAAGGAACCAGCAGAGACTGGATGAGGGCAGGGCCTGTGAGATGAGGCATTTCCAGGACTGGACAAGGAGGGGGAGGACCTACAGCAGGAAAAGGAGCCATCTCTGGGAATGGACAGGGTGAGCAGAAATCACCAACACATTTTGGCACCATAATGAAAATTCAAATAACTGGGACTGATACAGACCTGAATCGGATCAGCAAGCTCTCCTTTGTTCTGCAGCGAAGTGAGCCATCAGGCACAGGAGGGTTGCTTTCTGGGTATGGAGATGGCCCCCGGGTTACAGATGGAGGCTAGGTTTATAGTTTACACTGAGGGTGAATCAGTCATTGTAGACCGCGGACGTGCTGTGTGGACGTCAGGGGCCTAGTTGTGCAGGTTAAAATTTTAACTCCGGAAGGCAGTTGTAAAAGTTTGAAACTCATCGTCCCTGGGAGAAGCTCAGAACTGGTGTTCTCGTCTTACCTTCCTCCTCTGGGCTCCACTGTTACCCAGAGCTTCGCTATTCGCTTTTCTCCTTCCAGGACTCATCTGCAGAGGGAAAGGGTCCAGGTCCAAGGCCCCGCGGTTCAGTATTGGCCTCCTCCCTTCAGGACCCATTGGGGTTGGAAGGGGTAAATGTTTGCTTTCCGTGCAGATGCTGGGGATGAACCCGGGAAGGGATGAAAGTTTGCTTTCCCCTTGGGGTCAATTGTTCCTGGGAAAGGATTCACTACTGGGAGAGGTTTAATGTTGGCTGATTTCCCTCCCTGCACTCTGACCCACTCCATTTTTCCTTGGGGACTCTCTTATAGGAATATTATTTTCCATGACCCTTCAGACAGGGTGAGCTGGCAGGAGAACTCTGGGGACCAGGACAGGGTCTGTGGGGACAGGGGCTCTTAAAGGCTGGGGACTGGAGTTAGGGGTCAGAAGGGCAGGAGGGGAGGGGAAGGGTCCATGGGGACAAGGGATGTTGAAAAGGGGAAGGTCCCCCCGGAGGAGGGATGTCAGGAGGGTTAGGGTCCACAGGGTCAGGGGAGTCAGGTGGGAGTGGGTCAGTTACTCAAGCTCTTAAGGACTGTCCAGGACCAGGGTTGTGCTGACCCATGAGCTGCTGCCACGTAGCATCCTGGAGCCTCTCCAGAACCCAACTTGGCCCAGTATACCTTCTGGAATCTTCCTGCTAGAAGTTGTGAGTTTCCTTCTGGAACTTTCCTGCCCTAATATTACCACCCAAGTTCTGGAACCTTCCCAAAAGAAGTGTGTGGGGGGGGACTTCTGAAACCTTCCTGCCCAGAATCCACCACCCACCTTCTGGAACCTTCTCACTGAGAAGTCACACCAGGCTTTCTTTCTTTCTTTCTTTCTTTTTTAAATATTTTTTTGGTCATAGATGGACGCAATATCTTTATTTATTTATTTTTATGTGGTGCCGAGGATCGAACCCAGTGCCTCATGCATGCGAGGCAAGCGCTCTGCCACTGAGCCACAGCCCCAGCCCAACACACCAGGCTTTCTTAACCTTCCATGTCCAGATTGCTGTGTTACCTCCTCCAGAACTTCTTGTCCTTGCCCCAGCATTCTCCCTGTGGGGGCGTGCCACAAGATGGCGCCGAGCAGTCAGCTCAGTGCTGACCACGCTGCCCTGAGAAGCCACCTCCCCGCACTCTTATTGGCTGACCTCTGCCCCCGTACTGTTTTAGCCGAGTGACCCTATACTGTTTCAAGTGGACAGCCCCTTCCGCATTCTTAGCTTAGAAACCGGACACCACTGGACCCTCCTTCCTATATAAGCCTGTGAACCCCCTCAAATCGGTACTAGCATAGACGAGACCCCCCGCCCCCCGTGCATGGTGGTTTTGTGCCGGGCGGCTTTGCCTTTCTGAGTCTGACCTCATCGGGGCTCCTGGGGAGGTCCTCCTACTCACTGGTCAAGGGGGAGATTGCTACCTGGCTGGGGGAACCCCGATACTCCCTACTGGAACCTTTTTTCCAGGTTCCTGCATTCCTCCTTCTGCACATGTCCACATGTTCCTCCCTTGCCTTCCTGACCAAGTCTAGAGCACACTGTGCTCGGCTCTGAGCTGCCCCACCACACACAGAGCAGCCGTGCTCAGGCTGTCCCTCGCCTGTGCTACTCTGGTCCTGGAGCAGCAGTCTGCCAGGAGCTGCTCCATTCTGAGTTTCAGGGCTGAGGTGCAATGACTGCACATGTCCTCTTTGCAACTCAGCAGCCACCATCTGCCAGGCACAACCATAGGGAACAGATGGATAAATCAGTCGTGCTGGTAAGAAGGACGTGTGGACTTGTCCACTGATCAGAGGCGCAGGTGCACACGCCTGGCAAGCCAGGTGGGCCAAGCAGGCCCACGAGCTCACCAAACACACCAGACCAACGGATGCCACAACCCCTCTCTCGAGGTCCATCAGAGGAGAGGCCCCCTGTGACTGGACATGAAGGCACCCTGACCCCATCCCCTGGTCACGTGTCACCAGCCTTGCCCAGGAAAACCACAAAGAACCTCCCTGTCCTTGGGCTTCAGCAGAGTGTGGTTTCTCCTGCCCGTGACGACCACGTCCCAGCTGACACCTCAAGCTGACCATCCAAGAATATACTTTGAAAGTGCCGACTCCCAGGATCCTGGCCTAGAATGGGCTCCTGCGCCCTGAACTAGCTCTTCAGCTGGTTCCGGACCTCACCTGACCGGCCGCTGTGACCGCCTTCCCTCTGCTCTCTGCCTTTGCTCTAGTTCAGCCTCTGCAACCTCTGGGGCTGCCCTGCCCCTTCTTAGCCCTCTGTGGCCCGCATGTGTCACTGCTGGACTGTGATGGGCAACTCAGTGCGGCAGGCGCTGGCAGTCACGATGGAATGACACCCCGGGGTTGGCAGCTCACGACCACAGGTGATCCGCACAGTCGGGAACTGCCACTGGGGAGCGGTGCCCGGGCGCTCCAGAGCGAGGAGGCGCACGCAGCCCTGCTCCCGCTCCTCTCCTCTCTGGAGACCTCCCTCAGGACCCCTGACCCTCCAACCTCAAGACCCTCCCCAGCCTCCAGGAGCCCTTAACTCAGGACCCTCCCCTGTGGGTTCCAGAGTCCTGATCTGAAGTCACTCCTTTCAAGGTTCTTGACCCTTGACCCTAACCTTTAGCCCCTCCCTCAGTGTCCAGGAACCCTTGACCTGGAAGCCCCCTCTGAGTCCCCAGTCCATGGACCTTGAGTTCCTCCCTTCAGGGTCTCTGACATCTCAACTTTGAGACCTTCCCTCACAGGCCCCACCCCTCAGTCGCTGAGCCCCTCCCTCAGGAACAGCCCTGGTCAGGTGGGCAAAGCCTGAAGCAGCCCAAGCCCCCGTCTCTCTCTTCCTTAAGGACCACTCCCCCAGGTCCCACTTGTGGGCATGTTAGGGGCCTGGCCTGCCTCAGTTTCTCTTGAGGTCCTGGGATTTTGTGTCTGAGCCTCATGTAGAGAGGTAGGAGAACTGGCTTGTCAAAGGAGTGGCCTGCCTCCAACCTCCGCTCTTGGCCATGCTGTCCTTTCTCAGCCTTGGCTGGAGTTCCTTAACCTCACCACACACACCTATCCTTCTCTGGCCACTGACTTAGGTGGGGACCAGCAGCATGAGCACACAGGCTCCTTCCTCTGGGCACCATGACTCCCAGGTTCTACCAAACCGCACGCAATGTGCATTGCCTCCCCCACCTTGGTCCCTCCCCAGCATCCCTGAGAAGCTGTCTGTGGAGACCACCTCAGGTCCCTGGAGCCTGGAGGGCTCTCCCCAGTTTGAGCTCTAGAGTCCCTCTTCTGCAGCAGCTGGTGCCCAGCTGACACTTGGATCTGGAGACGAGACAGCTCCCCAGGAGGGGCCCTCCTCCTTGAGGCCTACTTCCTGCAGGACCTCTTTCCATGGCTGTCCAAGGCCTTTGCAGGGACACTGTCCCTTGCTTACTTCCCTCCTGGTCACAGACCCAGGCATGTCTGACCACAGGCTGCTGCTTCTGCCTTTGATGCAGAAGGTCACTGTTTCCTGACTTTGAAGCCCGTGTGCCTCGACTTGTGTCTGGTGACTCCCATGCTGAATTCCTCAGCGATCTAACTCTAACTTTGTGTCTTCTTTTGCTGCTGGTGGTTAGTCCTGTTTGTCCATCTGATTGTCCCACATTTGTACTGTCAGCCTTCCCTGCCAGCAGAGGGCGGCTGGTCTGATGGGAGGCCACGTGCCCCTGCAGTGTTGGCTTGTGGCTCTTGCCACACTTTCAGGGATGAGATGACATGGCCTTTGCACCTGTCATTCCTGCTTCGGGTTCGGGATCTCAGTTGTAGGCCAGCTGTGGATTAGCCTGTGGTGACAGTTCTGGGGAGAACCCTGCCTCCATTCTTTCTCATGAAGATGAAGCGCGGGCTTCAGCTCCGCTGGGTCTACAGGCCTCTTCTCAGCTCCCCTGCTCTCCAGCCCTAGGTTTTCGAGGGTCTGTGCTCCTGGGGAGAATCCCACCCACCCAGGCTCTAGCTTAGCCTCCAGGGACTGCTTGGCCATGTGGTCCCAGGTCCTGGCTTCAGCGTGGAAGTGGTTGGCTGCCATGCACAGGCTTCCTGGTCAGACTTCTGCTAAGGATGGTCCTGCTTTGGGCATTTCCTGTCTGTTCACAGTTCAGCCAGAAATTGGTGCAGCTGTGATGGGAATTTGGGCACTGACTCTGGGGCCGTGGAGGGCGAATGCTCAGAACACCTGGCACTCATGTGCACACCCTCTGCTTCTGAGCCCAACCCTGGGAGCAAGGGTCAGAGGGCAGAGGGATGAGTCAGGGTGACCATCATGGTGGAGTGCAGGAGTGCTAGGCGCCAAGTGTGTGGGGTCCGGTGGGAAGGCAGGCAGAGCCCGCCCCAGCCCAGCCTGCTGCCCAATGACCCAGGGCTACTTGCCAAACCAGAAGGCCTTTGACTGAAAGCACGTTGAGTCCAGCCTCCCCCAGGGAGCTGTACTCCAGACAGCGCGGAGAGTGGGATGGGCATGGCCCTCATAGTGCCCCACACCTGGGGAGTGGGATGGGCATGGCCCTCATAGTCCCCCACACCCGGGGAGTGGGATGGGCATGGCCCTCATAGTCCCCCACACCTGGGGAGTGGCTTTGTGTGGCACCACGGTCTCCTACCCCCCACCCCCAGCTCCCATGGTGACAGCAAGTGGGTACCGCCACCACCTGGGTGAGGCTCCTGCCAGGCAGGCTGTGGGCAGAGCTGGGGGCTCATCCTGCAGCTGCAGGGAAGACGAAGCACATGCTCATCTGCCACGACCAGCAAGGCTGTTGACACAGAAGCCAGCACGGGCAGGCGGGGGCTGAGAAGAGACAGACAGACGGGGACCCTGTGGGACACTGCCCTCTGACGGAGGAAGCCAGAGCTCGCCAGCTCAGCGTGTTCGTTCTATAGGTTTTATCAGCAGAAGGATTCGCACAGGAAATCCCGCCTTCACGCGGGAGGTCCTCAGCGCAGGCACAGCGCTCGGAGGGTAGGACAATCCGAAACCACGATTCAAACCGGCTCCCGACACGCACCCTCCCTCACAACTAGAGAACGCCCATCCCTAAGCACCTGTCAGAACGCAGGAAATGCAAAAGGTGAGTCAAAACCCCCGGGGACAGCCCCCCGGGAACGCCGTTGCTTCGCAGCCCGGGAGAACACCGCCGCGCAACCCGCCCGAGCTGGGATCCGTGGACTCGGGCCGAGCAGCTCGTGTGCGCGTGCCTTCCCATCCACGCTCCCGCGAAGGCGCGGACCCGGGCCGGCGCGGGGCTGCCCACCCCGCAGATGGCCCTTCACGGAGACTACCGCACACCTCGGTCCGGCCAGACCACGGAAACCACGCGCCGGCAAAACTATTCCAAAAAGCATGGACAGCCTCCTTGTGCCACCGGAGTGTCTGCACCGAGTGGAGGGAAGGAAGAAATGTGCGCAGAAGGAGCAGGGGTCAGCAGGGGTCCCAGAGCAGCTTGCATGCCATCTGGTAGGGCTCAGTGAGAAGAGGGCAAGGGCGCTTTCCTGCCCCACGTGGGGTGGCCCAGTACACGGAGCCCATCACCGCTCCAGCTCTCGCGCCCACACACGCGGTCGGTTCCACTCACGTCAATCTAGGCCCTTCCTGGCCCTGACACAGCCCCACCGAGTGCAAAGAGGGAGCTAGGCGCGGCCAGGCGTGCAGAGCAGGCTGTGCTCTCTGAGTTACTCTACCATGTGGAGAAAAGTAGTTTTCAGGATGCGCCTAAACTTTTTTTCCTGCTATTTATTTACTTACTTATTCTAATTAGGTACACATGACAGCAGAAGGCCTTTTGATTCATTGTACACAAATGGAGCACAGCTTTTCACTTCCCTGGTTGTACACAATGTAGAGTCACACCATATGTGCATACATGAACCTAGGCCATTGATATCCACCGCATTCCACCATCTTTCCTGCCCCCATGTCCCATCCTCTCTCTTCCCTCCCCTTAGACCAAAATTCCCCCTTTTTTCTCACATCCCCTCCCCCATTACGGATCAGCATCCACTTATCACAGAGAACATTCAGCCTTTGGTTTTTGGGGATTGGCTAACTTCGCTTAGCATGATATTGTCCAACTCCATCCATTTACCTGCAAATGCCATAACTTTATTCTCTTTAATTGCTGAGTAATATTTCATTGTGTATATATACCATAGTTTCTTTAT
The DNA here is from genome assembly GCA_004024805.1 of Geosciurus inauris. Taxonomy (NCBI): domain Eukaryota; kingdom Metazoa; phylum Chordata; class Mammalia; order Rodentia; family Sciuridae; genus Geosciurus; species Geosciurus inauris. The sequence continues at coordinate 7,194 of PVHX01024446.1, forward strand.
CCATTCATCTATTGAGGGGTATCTAGTTTGGTTCCACAGTTTAGCTATTGTGAATTGAGCTGCTATAAACATTGAAGTGACTGTGTCACTGTAGTATGCTGTTTTTAAGTCCTTTGGGTATAGACTGAGGAGTGGGATGGCTGGGTCAAATGGTGGTTCCATTCCAAGTTTTCTAAGGAATCTCCATACTGCTTTCCAGAGTGGTTGCACCAATTTGCAGTCCCACCAGCAATGTGTGAGTGTGCCTTTTCCTCCACATCCTCGCCAACACTTGTTGTTTGTATTCTTGATAACTGCCATTCTGACTGGTGTGAGATGAAATCTTGAGTAGTTTTGATTTGCATTTCTCTAATGGCTAGAGATGTTGAACATTTTTTCATGTATTTGTTGATCAATTGTGTATCTTCTTCTGAGAAATGTCTGTTCAGCTCCTTAGCCCATTTATTGATTGAAGTGTTTGTTTTCTTGGTGTTAAGTTTTTTGAGTTCTTTATATATCCTGGAGATCAGTGCTCAATCTGATGTGTGTGTGGCAAAAATTTGCTCCCAGAATGTAGACTCTCTGTTCATCTCATTAACTGTTTCTTTTGCTGAGAAGAAGCTTTTAGTTTGACTCCATCCCATTTATTGAGTCTTGCTTTTATTTCTTGCACTTTAGGAGTCTTGTTAAGGAAGTCAGGGCCTAATCTGACATGATGGAGATTCAGGCCTATGTTTTCCTCAGTTAGGTGCAGGGTCTCTGGTCTAATTCCTAGGTCCTTGATCCACTTTGAGTTGAGTTTTGTGCATGGTGGCAGATAGAGGTTTAGTTTCATTTTACTGCATATGGACTACCAGTTTTCCCAGTACCATTTGTTGAAGAGACTATCTTTTCTCCAGTGTATGTTTTTGGCACATTTGTCTAGTATGATATAACTGTATTTATGTGGATTTGTCTCTGTGTCTTCTATTCTATACCATTGATCTACATGTCTATTTTGGTGCCAATACCATGCTGCTTTTGTTATTATAGCTTTGTAATATAGTTTAAGGTCTGGCATTCTGATGCCTCCTGCTTTCTTCTTCTTGCTAAGGATTATTTTGGCTATTCTGGGTCTCTTATTTTTCCAAATGAATTTTATGATTGCTTTTTCTATTTCTATAAAGAATGACATTGGGATTTTAATTGCAATCACACTGAATCTGTATAGTGCTTTGGGCATTATGGTCATTTTGATGATATGGATTCACCTACCCAACAGCATGGGAGATCTTTCCATCTTCTAAGGTCTTCTTCAATTTTTTTCTTTAGTGTTCTGTAGTTTTCATTGTAAAGGTCTTCACCTCTTTTGTTAAATTGATTCCCAAGTATTTTTTTTTTTTGAGGCTACTGTGAATGGGGTAGTTTTCCTAACTTCTCTTTCTGATGATTCATCACTGATGTATAGAAATGCATTTGATTCATGGGTATTGATTTTATATCCTGCTACTTTGCTAAATTCATTTGTTAATTCTAGAAGTATTCTGTTGGAATTTTTTAATCCTCTAAGTACAGAATCATGTTGTTGGCAAATAATGATAGTATGTTATTCTTTTCTTATTCATATCCCTTTAATTTCTTTCATCTGTCTAACTGCTCTGGTTAGAATTTCAAGGACTATGTTGAATAGAAGTGGTGAAAGAGGACATCCATGTCTTGTTCCCATTTTTAGAGGGAATGCTTCCAATTTCTCCCCATTGAGGATGATGCTGGCTTTTGGTTTTGCATAGATAGCTTTTACAATGTTGAGGTTTGTTCCTACTATCCCTAGTTTTTCTAGTGTTTTGAACATGAGGAGCTGCTGTATTTTGTCACATGCTTTCTCAGCATCTATAGAGATAATCATATGATTCTTGTCTTTGTCTATTGATATGATGAATTACGTTTATTGATTTCCATATGTTGAACCAACCTTGCATACCTGTGATGAAACCCACTTGATTGTGGTGCACTATCTTTTTAATATGTTTTTATATACAATTTGCCAGAATTTTATGGATAATTTTTGTATCAATGTTCATCAGGGAAATTGGTCTGAAGTTTTCTTCCTTTAATGTGTCTTTGTCTGGTTTTGCAATCAGGGTGATACTCGCCTCCTAGAATAAGTTTGGCAGGGTTCCCACCTTTTCTATTTCATGGAATAATTTGAGGAGTATCAATATTAATTCTTCTTTGAAGGTCTTGTAGAACTTGGCTGAGAATCCGTCTGGTCCTGGGCTTTTCTTTTTTCTTTTTTTTTAAATATTTATTTTTTAGTTGTAGGCAGACAGAATATCTTTATTTTATTTTTATGTGGTGCTGAGGATCGAACCCAGTGCCTCACGCATGCTATGTGAGCATGCTACCACTGCGCCATAACCCCAGCCCCCTGGGCTTTTCTTGATTGGTAAGCTTTTATGGCATCTTCTATTTCCTTGCTTGAAATTGATCTGTTGAAGTTGTGTATGTCCTCTTGATTCTGTTTGGGCAGATCATATGCCTCTAGAAATTTGTTGATGTCTTCAATATTTTCTGTTTTACTGGAGTATAGATTTTCAAAATAGTTTCTAATTATCTTCTGTATTTCAATAGTGTCTGTCGTGATATTTCCCTTTTCATCTCAAATTTTAGCAATTTGAATTTTCTCTCTCCTTCTTTTTGTTAGGGTAGCTATGGTTTTATCAGTTTTATTTACATTTTCAAAGCTTTGTGTTTTGTAAATGTTTTGAATTGTTTCCTTTGTTTCAATTTCATTGATTTCAGCCCTGATTTTAATTATTTCCTGTCTTCTACTTCTTTTGGTGTTTATTTGTTCTTCTTTTTCTAGAGCTTTGAGATGTAATGTCAGGTCATTTATTTGTTGGCTTTTTCTTCTTTTAGTGAATGAGCTCAATGCAATGGACTTTCCTCTTAACACAGCCTTCCTTCATAGTGTCCCAGAGATTTTTATATGTTATATTAGAGTTCTAATTTACCTCTAATCATTTTTTATCTCCTCTTTGATGTCTTCTGTTATCCATGCATCATTCAGTAGCATATTATTTAGTCTCCAGGTGATGGAGTAGCTTCTATTTTTTATTTATCATTGATTTCTAATTTCATTCCAATATGGCCTAATAGAATGCAGGGTAGTATCTCTTTTTTTTTTTTGTATTTGCTAAGACTTGCTTTGTGGCATTACATATGGTCTATTTTAGAGGGCTCTGTGTGCTGCTGAGAAAAAAGTGTATTCACTTTTTGTTGATGAAATATTCTGTATATATCTGTTAATTATAATTATTAATTATTGATTGTATTGTTGAGTTCTATGGTTTCTTTGCTTTGTTTTTGTTTGGGAAATCTGTCCAGTGGTGAGAGAGGTGTATTAAAGTCACCCAGTATTATTGTGTTGTGGTCTATTTGATCTAGAAATTGAGAAGGATTTGTTTGATATATGTGGATGCTCCATGGTTTGGGGCATAGATATTTATTATTGTTATGTCTTCTTTTTTTAAAAGGTTTTTAAGTTGTTGATGAATCTTTATTTTTTTCATTTATTATTTATATGTGGTGCTGAGGATCAAACCCAGTGCCTCACGCATGTTACGGAAGCGCTCTACCACTGAGCTACAGCCTCAGCCCTGTTATGTCTCCTTGATGTATGGTTCCCTTAAGCAGTATTAAATGACCTTCTTTATCCCTTCTGACTATCTTTGGTTTAAAGTCTACTTTATCTGATATGAGGATGGAGACCCCTGTTTGTTTACATGGTCCATTTGAGTGGACCATGTTTTTTCCCTTCCTTTCACTTTCAGTCTATGGAGAGTGAGATGAGTCTATGAGATGAGTCTCTTGAAGGCAGCATTTTGTTGGGTCCTTTTTAAAAATCTAATCTGCCAGTCTGTGTCTGTTGATTGACGAGTTTAGGCCATTAACATTCAGGGTTATTATTGAAATATGGTTTGTATTCCCAGACATTTTGGTTTATTTTTGGTCTTTAACGTGACCTTGTTTATCCTTTGATTGGCTTTTCCTTTAGTGTAGTTCCTCTCTTTGCCAATTTTCATTGTTGTTTTTCATTTCCTCCTCATGAAATATTTTGCTGAGAATGTTCTCTAGTGCAGGCTTTCTCACTGTAAATTCTTTTAACTTTTGTTTATCATGGAAGGTTTTTATTTTGTCATCAAATCAGAAGCTTAATTTTGCTGTATATAAGATTCTTGGTTGGCACCCATTTTCTTTCAGAGCTTGGTATATGTTGTTCCAGAATCTCCTGGCTTTGAGGATCTGGGTTGAGAAATCTGCTGAGATCTGATTTGATTTCCCTCTGTATGTAATCTACTCCTTCTCTCTTGCAGCTTTTAAAATTCTATCCTTGTGTATGGTGGGCATTTTCATTATAATGTGCCTTGGTGTGGATCTGTTTAGGTTTTGTACATTTGGTGTTCTGTAAGCTTCTTGTATTTGATTTTCCAATTCATTCTTCATGTTTGGGAAATTTTCTGATATTATTTCATTGAATAAATTGTGCATTCCTTTGGTTTGTATCTCTGTGCCTTCCTCTATCCTGATAATTCTTAGATTTTGATGTTATCCCATAATTCTTGGACATTTTGTTCCTGGTTTCTTACCATCTTCATTGTGTGATCAACTTTATTTTTAAGATTATATATTTTGTCTTCATTGTTTGAGGTTCTGTCTTCCAAGTTATCTAGTCTGTTGGTGATGCTTTGTATTTAATTTTAAAATTTGGTTTATTGTTTCCTTCATTTCAAGGATTTCTGCTTTTTTTTCAGAGTCTCTTTGTTGAAGTAATCTTTTGCTCCCTGTATTTGCTCTCTTATTTCTTTGTTAGAGTGATCAATGATTGCCTGTAATTGTTCTCTTGTATCATTCTGTGCTTCACAGATCATTTTAATTATGTAGTTCTGAACTCCTTCTCTGAGATTTCATCTACTGTACTGTCAATGGATTCTACTGTTGCAGCATTTTGGATTTGTTTGGGGCATTTTCTTCCCTTGTTTTTTCATGTTGTTCATGTGTCTTCTCCTCTGGCAGTGCTGATCTGAGGTATTACAGTTCCCACCCTATAATCTTGTAGTGTCCCTACAGGTCACCAATACCTCACTTCTGCTGTAACTGGGCCAACAGGGACCTTGGGGATGGTCTTCCTGGTCCTGGCTACTTGTAGATGTAAGTAAGCTAGGACAGCTTTCTGTTGGTAGATGGGAGCCACAGTGTGGTCGGTCTCCTCCTGTGCCTAAACTTTTTTTTTAGTCATAGGTGGACAGAATATCTTTATGTGTTGCTGAGGATTGAACCCAGTGCCTCATGCATGGCAGGTGAGTGTGCTACCACTGAGCCATAACCCCAGACCCTCCTGTGCCTAAACTTTTGATGATTCATTTTGCAAAGCAACAGATTGCCATAAGCTACTCCATTTTGACTACAAGTGCAACTAGACAGCTCTACCCCTTGTTTGTTCAGTTGAACGACCCTCATATACCTGACACAACCATAAGACACAAATAATTCATTGGAGACAACCTATCAAAAAACTATGGGGCTGGGGCTATAGCTCAGTGGTAGAGTGCTTGCCTTGCATGTGTGAGGCACTGGGTTCAATCCTCAGCACCACGTAAAAATAAGTAAAATAAAGATATTGTGTCCATCTACAACTAAAAACATATTTTAAAAAACCCTAAATCTGGAGCACCTGGACACATGGATGCCCCAAATTGTTATCAGGAACACCAGACACAGGCGCTTATCAACCTCACCAGATGTAATCTCCTCACCTGAGACCTGTAAAAGGAAAGCCTTCCCCTAGGCTGGACACAGACTGGACACAGTGGCACCCTGATCCCACCACCTGATTGTAAAGACTAGATGACCAGAAGGAGATGAATTAAAGCCGTTTGGCAAGGCTTTATTGGAAATATACGCTCTCGGGCTCAATTCTCCCGTCCATCAGAGTGTGTCAGGAAGAAATGGCGCTGGGGCTCAGGTGTAGAGAGCATTTCAAAAGGCCTGGTCAGCAAGGGGAGGGCTTGGGGGCAGGAAGAGAAGGCCAGAGTCCTTCCTGGATAGGTCAGGAAAAACCCACTGATTGATAGGAGGCATGTCTACTAGTGATGTCAGCGTCTGGCTGGCAGCTCCGTTTTGTAGCTGCCCTGCTCCTGGACCCTGATCCGACCTAACATCCCAGCCTTTTTGATGATATAGGACAGCAGATTTGGTCTGGCTACTTCGTATGGGATTGGGGGCGCCAAAAGGAGGAGATGGCTCGGGTGTTGGTCAGGCAGGGAGGCAGACACAGGGGTGTGGGAGCCTCTGGTTGTCAGTCATGTTGCCTGAATGTAGAAATATCACCTGTGGGTAGGAACAGAGGCTTGGGAGGGATTACTGATTAGCAGAAAAAGAAGGGGGGCTGCCGAGAAATTTTGAGTTTGGTGGGAGTCCAGTGTGATGGGAGCCCAAGGCTGGTCTATTCTGTAATGAAATCTGTTTAAGTTTGTAAGTAGCAGTTATTGCATAATCAAGTCCTCTTGCCCCAGCCCAGAGGCAGTGAGTGGGGGCCAAGGAGGAACCTTTTTGCCCTAGAAAGGGAGGTGGTAACAAGTCATGGTAATTCAGCCTCATTGTACAGTTAATTGAGGAACATCAATGAGAATTACATTTATGATTCAAATTTACAGAGGAACAGTCTGAAATGTAGTAAGTATAAGGGTTGAGAATTTGTCCCCATAACAAGGCTGGAGAGGACCAGGCATGTAAGCATAGCATTTAGTTTTTAATGTCACAGATGTCTATCTTTAAACTATTTTAAATGCCCAGGAACGGCTGTGTTCTTGGTTTTGCTAGGTGTTTAAGATGAAGCAAGTCAAATTGACTTTTGTTCTTACCTATTGTTAAGAGTCACCTTTTGGTCTCCTGGGAGGCATCCTTGAGGAACTTGAGAGCAGCTTGTTAGCTCTGCTAGTGCCATCTGCGTTAGGATAGGTCAAGGTCTGGCACTGATGTGGCTTCCCTGGGAAGCATGAGAGATGGTTCCCTCTCTCTTTCACCTTCCTGTTCATCGTATGGCATTTGATTGGCTCTTTAATTCTCTAATGGTCTCAGAAATCTCCCTGATCAGGAGGTCCTGCAGCCTAGAGGTGTAGAGAGCTTTCTAGAGAAGTTCCCTCATTTCTTGGATTCAGGCTGACTCAGAGGGCAAGGACCAAATACTGGTTTCCTTGGCCCCTTTGATTTTAGTTTTTAAGTCTTGATCTTAAACACTCAGCAATCCAATCTCACCAGTTATAAAGTAAGGGTACTGGGCTTTAACTTTAAGGTCTATCCTATAGGTGGTGGCTGATTTATCTTAAAATAATCTGGGTTGGTTGTTCTTGAAGTAGTACATCTGTAAAACATTGTCAGGCAATAGTCAGAGTTTAAGGAAAATACAAAATAAAATTAACAACAGCAAAAACATATTTAGTTTGTGTAACAGCTTTCTCAAATTTTGGCTGAGTTTCATATTATATCCCTGTTTGAGGTCCTAATGATCTTTATAACAAAATTAATCCTTTGAACATATCTTTAAATGAACTGGAGTCTCATCTACTTTGAAGTCATTGTAGTAAGCTGGGAGACAGGACTATTTGAGGTAAGACAGGGCTCTTTGCAAAATCTTAGCAGAATATTAAATAGATTAGGTCCTCATTTATTTAAAAGATTGCTCTGATGTAAAAATAAGTTAAAGCCTTATCTTATTGATGATAGGTTCAGTTATAAACATTAAATGATATAAATTGATACCATACAAGTTCAGTTTGGAGAATATCAGCTTGGTATAATGCTCTTTTAAAACCTTCTATTTTAAAGCTTGTATATCTGAAAGAAATGAACACATTTAATATAAAATAGAACTAGTAGAACCAGAATTACATTGATGTTATTACATTAAGTTTAGTTCTGAAAGAAAAATTTAGATTGTAACTTTTTGTTTAATCACAGTTGTAAAGCTTTTGACGAGAAATATTTTCTTTCCTTCCAATAAATATATCTAGAATCTTTAATTCCTTCTGTTCATATCCTAAAGCAATCCTTGTAAATTTTTTGAACTTAGGTAACAGTAGAAACCTTTAAAACTTCATATAGGAATTGATAAACCTTTGTGTTTATTCAATTTAAGTTGAACCTTTAAAATCAAGTGAATTAAAGTATTTGGATCCATTTTTTTTAGGTTTAATTGGTGAGTGCTCATTATCTGTGCCAATTTTGTTACCATGTACATAGAAGTTAAGAAAAGAAAGAGTCTTAGAAAAAAAATGATGCGGCCGGTAAAAATAAAAAATGCAGGGTGGTTGGTTTGGTAGCTCACAGACGAGCGAGAAAGAGCTCTGTTGGTCTGTGGCAGCCACGCCAGTCCGTCTGAGCGGCGCGAACACAGCGAGAGATGCAGGAACGCAGGGTGGACGGGCTCTGCTTAACACTTTGTCTCTGCCCTCCGGGGCTGGGACTGAGGCCAGCTCCGCCTCCCGGGAAGATGGCGTTGCAGTTTCAGGGAGCCGAGAGTGAGGGGAGGCCGGGGAGCTTAGGTAGATGTAAAGTAACCTCTTTTTCCCTTTTTTTTTCCTTGAGCTAAGGTAAAGCAGTAAGCCCGGGGGGGGGGGGCGCCGCATGGCAGGCAGCTCAGCATCTGAGCGGCGGCTGCAGGAGGAAGGAGATAGAGGAGCAAATGGGAAAGGGGGCTTTTAGTGAGAAGAACTTGAGAGGACAGAACAGAGGGGAAAGAAAGGAGGGTGAGAGTGCGTTTTCCAACAAAGCCTTGGTGAAAGGAATTACTGTACATTTCCCCATCTGGTGACAAAAATTAGCCAAATCAGTGAGGATTTGAAAATCACAAGTTCCCCCTGGAGGCCATTTTGGTCCATTATCTAAGCCATAGTACAGTGGAGTTCTGAGGTCTAGAGAACAGTTGGGGTTCCCTGTGACTTCTCAGCAGTCCCGGGGAGTGGGCGGGAACACCAAAAGGCTTCCCTTAAAATGTTCACATCCACGGGAGAATGGGGGTTGGGGGCAGCCGGAAAATCCAGGCGTCCCTGCAAACTTTCCCGGCCCCAGATGGCGAATGGCTAACACAAGGGTTGGGAACGTCTTCCCAGTCCACGTGGCCTCGGGCGGACAGAGACCTATGCGCACGTGCGACTTACAGGTAGGCCTCTGCAGCGGACGGTGGGGGGAGCTGAGAAGTCAGAGGAGATGGGACAGGCGGGGCCTACCTCACTTTGTCATCCAGAGAGAGGGGGGACGGAGAGGGGCTCCTGGTCTGGTTCGGAGAGTCTGCCTCTACCCCAGTGCCGGGGAGGTTCAAGAACTCTCCCAGGTTTCGGCACCATTATGCAAAGACTGGACGACCAGAAGGAGCTGAATCAAAGCCGCTCGGCAAGGCTTTATTGGAAATATACAATCTCGGGCTCAATTCTCCTGTCCATCAGAGTGTGTCAGGAAGAAATGGCGCTGGGGCTCAGGTGTAGAGAGCATTTCAAAAGGCCTGGTCAGCAAGGGGAGGGCTTGAGGGCAGGAAGAGAAGGCCAGAGTCCTTCCTGGATAGGTCAGGAAAAACCCACTGATTGACAGGAGGCATGTCTACTAGTGATGTCAGCGTCTGGCTGGCAGCTCCCTGTTGTCGCTGCCCTGCTCCTGGAGCCTGATCCGACCTAACACTGATCACTTGCCATGAACCTTGACCAGGAAGATCACAGCAAGGATCCTCCCTTCCTGTCCCTTTGGGCTTCAGCACAGCCTGGTTCCTTCTGCTTTTGACAGATGCACTCCAAGCTGCTGCCTCCAGGACCCTCTGCAACTAACTCAATTGGGACCAGCAGGCCAGCTGCTGGCCTCCCTCCTGCTCCCGGTGGGCCTAGAGGGCTGGGTGAGCCCCGGGCTGGCGGTGCCGGCAGTGCGCTCCCTGTGACCCAGCAAAGCGCCGCCACCAGGGAGGCCACCCCTCGGGTCCATGGCAGGCGGCCCCTAGAGGCGGCCCAGGGAATCTTCCAGAAGCAGCGCCTGCGGCGCCTGGCAGGGAACGGAGAGAGGAGCCACGCGAGCAGCCATGGGCGGGTGGGCCACGCGCCTGCTGCAGGCGGCCGGCCTGCTGGCCTTGCTGCTGACCCTGGGCCTACCTCGGGCGCGGGCCGGGAACCAGACTGCGGGGCAGGCGGGGGGTGAGTCCGCGCGCAGGCGGGGCGCGACGTGCTGCCCGGGACGCCGCCCGCCCCGGGACTCCTGCGGCCCGGGGACTCTTCCCGCCGGGGCGGCCTCCCCACGGCGAGGTCCGCGCTCTGCGCCTGGGCCGAGCCCACGGCGTTGCCAGGAAGGCGGCGCGGGGCACGGAGGACACTGTGCCCTCGGGCCCCGTCGCGCGTGGGGGACCTGGTGACGCGCTGCGGCTGCGTGCGGGACCGCCGAGGGACGGAGGTGGCGAGGACGGCCGCGGGGCGGGGGGACCCGCGGTGTTCTATCGCTTTGCTTGTGTCTCCCCTGCAGCCAAGATACGATGTTACGTGTGCGAGCGAGAGGGCAGCTTTGCGTGCGGGCACGAAATGGAGTGTGGAGAACACGACAAGTTCTGCAACCTCGTGGCGGCCAGTAAGTGTTCGCGCAAGGTCCGCGGGGGTGAGCGCTTCCGCAGTCGGAGCCTTCTGCTTTGCCTCCAGAGAACTGCCACAGAAGGCGACCTTCTAAAAAATACTCCAGGGCTAGGGGGGTCGTTCAGTGGTGGGGCGCCTGTCTGGCATGCACAAGTTCCCCGGGCTCAGTCCCCAGGTGGGGAGTGGCATGGGGTAGGGTAGAGTGGCACACACGGGCAGTTGGTCACAGTGAAATATTGGAGTGCCAGGAGAAAACAGTGATTTTTAAATTTGTTTTTAAATGAAAAATTAAGCTGTAATGATGTCGGGTGCCTGCCTTACTGAGAATAGCATCTCAGAGATGTGTGGAACGCACCCAGCACAAGCCTACCGGATGCTCCCCAAGTAGTGCGCATGCTTCGCAAAGTCTGCAGACCACTGTGCCACCTGTGGTTCATCCCAGAGATCCTGGGCACACCAAGAGCTCTCCAAAGCGAAATCAGAAAGCCTGCATCATCCTGCCCCCAGTGGTATCTGTCAGGGCTTGGAGATTGAAGTTCTGCTCTCAGGTTATCCCCTGGGCCTCCGCATTCCAGGAAGTTTGTGGGCTAATGAACCTACGGTCAGGGCAGTCCTCCATCATGTGGGAAACAATCCGCACAGAGGCGAGGTGAGGTACTAAGACCAGCGCCTGCACTGCTGAGGGCCAGCTCCAAGCTGCAGGCAATGCCAGGACGGCTGGGAAGCCCTCAGCCCAAGTGTCCGTCTGTGGACAAATAAGGCTCGAGCCAGCATGTTTAGGAAGCCGAGGCACAGGAGTGTGTGTCACTGGTGCGCATGGACAGGACAGTCGGGTGTTGAGGGCCAGGCTGCACCCACGCTACCCTCCCTGAAGCAGCCGGGAAGGCAGCCTGCCCTCTTCTGCGGGAGCCAGGCTCGTGCCTCCCTGCTGGATGCCTTCACTGAGTGGGGGGCTCTGCCCAGGGTCCCCACGGGGTGCAGGCTTGACTGATAGTAGTGAAGGTGCTGGCAACAGCTCCAGACTCACTCCCTCTCTCTCTTTCCTGACAGAAGTATACCCGCGTTACTACTACGTTTCCAAGCAGTGCGCCCCCATGTGTACACATGTGATGCCAGTAATTAAAAAAAACCCCAAGACCTTCTTAATGGAGAAGCCCATGCCCTTTTTCTATATGAACTGCTGTAAGGGCAGTCTATGCAATGCTAACTTGCCACCCGGCGTAGATGAGTCGGTGTTCCGAGAACAGACTGGAAGGGCCAGTGTGAGGAGCCACGGCCATGCTGCGCTGACTGTCCTCATGGCCAGCATCACCACCTTCACGGGCCTTTGCTTGCTGTAAGAGTCAGAAGGGCTCGGGCCACACGTTCTGGGGCATGAACTCACCACAGACTGTTGGAACCTGTTGCATTAAACTTGTTTTCCATTGGTTACCCCTCGGTCTGACTCCTTGGGTGCCTCAGTGTGGGTGGGTGGGTGAGGGTAGAGTCCAGTGGCCCTGCGCCTAGCAGTGTCTCGGCTTGCATCACAGCAAGTCAGTCCTGACGCTGGGCAGTGTCTCTGAAATCAGGCTTTAAGACTGTCTTTATTACTGAGAGCCTGCTTTCCTCTGCTCCTCTTTCTACTAAGGGCCTCGGCATTGATGGGGAGGGAGCTGTGTCTCACCCATGAAGGGGACGTGCTCACTGCTTCTAACCTTTTGGGGTACCCAGGATGGTGGGATGAGGAGACCAAATGATCAAGGGTGAACATCCCTGGAGTGAAGGACTCCTTGGCATAACCTTGCCAGCTGGTGCAGTAAAGGGTTCCAGGGGCACTGCCTGGAGCTGGGCACATAGCAGCAGGCCTGCTCTCTGCATGCTTCAGCCCACACGCACCTCCCTGCAAGCTGCAGTCTGCCCTGAGCGAGTACTCCCTCCCGTGGCGCTCAGTGTGCGGCAGGTGGGTCCACACACTGCTGCCCCTCTCCCTTCTCTTATAACAGGGTGGCCTGAGGATCCTTCCAGAGAGTTTCTGTATTCCTGAGGCATGGAGGACAAGGTCACCTCTGTCACATATAACCCTCCAATCCTGAAACCACAGTCAATCCTGGAGGCAGTGGCAGGGAGTGTCCCCGAGTGCCAGCCAGCACTACCATCATAGGGTGGGCTCTGAGTACCCACCCTGCCCCTGGCACCTGCACCCAGTAATAGTAGCCATGCTCCTCCAAATTGGCATCCTGGGCTGGAGTTTGCAGGGGCACCACTTTTGTTAGGGCAGAGAGAAGTGGGTACATTTCACCCAGAAACAGCAAGAGGGAAAGGTCAATACGGAGTTGCCATGGCAACCTGACATTGGCGTCTCTGAGTGGAGGATGCAATCTGCAATGGAAAACAAAATCAAAACTAGGAATGTGGACAGATCCTGATTCTAGAACTGGGGGCCTCTGGCAGCATGAGGAGTGCTTTCAAAGACAGTTACAGATGTCAGATGACGAGGACGAAGAGTTAGAACAGGCCAAGGAGTGGGCTGTCGCCCATGTTAAATATTCTTTCTAGAAAGGTCACCTTGGAAGGAAGGAGATACACAGGGTGGTGTCTAGGAAAGATCAGGGGTCCACAGAAGCACTCCACTGTGCTTTCATATGCAGTCGAGAACAAGAGCGTGAAGAGGTGGTGGGCTATGGCCCTGCAGACCCAGGAGGGCCTCCCACCAGTAGGAAGGAGGGGACACAGGCCCAGGCCAGACACTGCCTCCCATCAGCCTGGCAGAGCAACAGGCAGGAGGCCCCAGAAAGATCATGCAGGGAGGACCCAGGACTTTGAAATACTTCATTCCCAACGTCTCTCTCACTGCCTGCATCCCACACATCAAGGGATCAAGAAACCGCACGGGGATGTGAACCAGGAGAAAAACTAATCAGAAGTTATAGAAATAAAATACTTATTAACTGAACGCAGGGTCACGGTGGGTGATCAGCTCTGATGGAGACTGGGTCTGACAAAGAACAGGAGCCCGCATTTTATTTTTGTAGGTAGGAACCACAGAGTTTCAGTATGACATGCTTCTAGAGGAAAACAGGATGAGGATGGCAAAAACAAGTTGGGGCGTGACGGGTTATGCTCACCTCCTCTACCGCCAGCGGCTGCGTTTTGAAATCAAGGCATTTTGAACTAGTGAGTTCCGTGGCAAACACAGAATGTCCCCCATCAACAGGAACCCTGGCACCTTCGCACCTTCGCACCTGCTGTTCCCAAGAGCAGCGTTTCAGTGTCCAGGGGTCACACCGATCAGAGCAATGCCTTATCAACTTGCGCGTGACACATCGTGACACGTCGCGGTTTCTCTGTGGTGTGTCTCAGAACAACTTAAATAAGGTCAAGCTCTGAGTGGCAGGAGAGCAGCCTGGTCAGTCCCAAAAGGCTAGTGAACAGAGAGGTTGCACAGGCCTCCCGGGAGGCCACAGCCAAGCTAGCACTACACACTGACAGGGACCCAGAAGAACTGGACCGCAGGTCCTCCCACGGGGGCTCCCAAATGCCAGCAGAAAGGGCTGTGACTGGGATGTGTCAGGGGGTGTGTGGGTCACCCAGAAGAGAGAACCTATCGGTGGAACAGAGCAAGGTGAGAAACACCCTCAGGGAGCAGCGCAAGGCCAGAGACTAGGGCCACGGACACAGCGCTGTCGGCAGCGTCCAGAGCCAGAAGAGTACAGCAGCAGTGGAGGCTGGGACAGCAGGAACCCAGGTGCTCCAGGGCTGGCTCTGCTCATCTGGCCCTGCCTTTGTAAAGAACGCGGTGCTGTGTACAGGCCCCGCGTCACAGTGACTGGCGGGGAGACAGTGTGTGTGCCAGTGCAGCAAGGAGGTGAGCCAGCCAGGGCTGTGTCCCTGCTCAGAGGGCCCCTGGCTGGGCACTGCCACACCCTGAGGCACGCTGGGGTCAGTGAGGCAGTGCTGGTCTTGTAAAGCACCGTAGCTCTGTACATCACCGCCCCAACGTGGAGAGTGCGGGCACCCGCTGGGCACAGAAAGCCATCTGCTAGGGCAGCGGGTGTCAGGAGCTCCAGGACCTGCCAGCCGCTCTGCTGACCCCAAATAATGGGAGGGGTCTGGAGCACAGCAATTTCCCCTCCACCTGGAAAACAGCCCCCTTTAAGATGCAGGGAGCAGCCCATGAACTCCTGACAGACTCCCTGAAGCCTGTTTTTGGATAAACATGTCCATCTGTCTGAAAACACCATTCTCTGTCACGAGCACTTAAAAAAAATTACTGAAAATCCTTTTATGGGCAAACACAAAACTGATGATACAAGAAATAAAGCGCATGTGCACACACACAGACACACACAAGGAAATCAGGGGCCATCAACAAAAAAATAAAGTAGCTAATCAAATCCAAGTGTACAAAAATAATAAGCCATCACGAGGAAGTACAATTGACTTTGGAAACCCAAGAGTGGTTCAATCTCAGGAAAAGGTATCAATCACTCCCACAAGAGAATAAGGAGTAATAATCACAGAATAATTAGCATTTGCTTATTTTTTAAAATCTGACATAACTCAGAATAGAAGGAAACTTCGATGATTTGAAAAAGCCACCCAGAAATTCAAACACCATTCTTAATGGTGAAGGCTTGGACACGACCCCTCTAAATACAAAAACATAAATTAGTACCTACTTTGTCACTGTTGCCACTGAACACCAAAGTGGGGGCTTAGTCATGCAAAAAAATAAGAAAAATAAAGTAAGAAGTATAGAAATTTTTTTTTCCAGGAATATGTCTTCCTTATTCTGTTTGAGCTACTATAACAAAATGCTGTGGGTTTGGTTACTTATAAATGGAAATTTATTGCTCCACAGTTCTGCGACCTGGGAAGTCCAAGATCAGGATACCAGCAGATTCTGGGTCTGGCAGGGGCCTCTTCTTTGTGGATGGCACCTTCTGCCTGTCTGTACCTGGCAGAAGGGCCAAAGGGCTGGGGCAGGCCCTGCAGCCTCTTTGCTAAGAGCACTGATCCCACTTAAAAGCAGCTAACACCTCCCAAAGGCCCCACCTGTTAACACTGAGCAGTGAGGGTCAGCTTTCAACATGAGGCCTGGAGAGACCCAGCAGTAGCTAAGACCCTCCTATTATAAAATACTTCAAAAGAAAAGAGTCTTTTAAATTTTTCTCAATTATATGCCAAGCTATCATGAACATTTTAGAGGCATAAAATTATTAACTAAATTAAACACTATGGTAAAATAGGAACTGGATAATGACATGGTGTCAACTGCTGAGGCTGGCCGCAGCCCAGAGCTCGGTGACTGTCTCTTGCTCTGTAGGGCCACATGTGGCAGACAGCAGATGTGGCACTGGATCCCCCAAAGAGAAGATAAAATACAAATGAGGAGCCCAGAGGAGACAGACCTGATATAAGTGCTAAGCCAAGGGAAAAGACGCCAGGAGTCCTGTCTGTCTGGTACTGGTCTGCCTGGAGGAGGGGAACATGTCCTTGGGAGAAGCTAGTCTCTACCACTGTTTCACTCCAGTCTGGGCTAAGAAATAAAGGTGAGGTCATGAGCCCCCTTTTCTCTGCAGATGCCTGGAAAAGTGAGAAGCTGCTGGAGGAACAGGCCATCAGCCCAGAAATCACAGGTCCCCACAGACTCAGAAATAGCAGGAAGATGCTCCTGAGGCTCCGGTGTGGGAAAGGCCCCTAGTGCCAGGTGTTAGCAGTGGCGCTCTAAACGGTGGCCAGGCCGGGCTTGTCCCAACAGCTCTCATCCTCTCGCAGGCCCCTAGGAGGTGAGCACAGGGCTCTTGCAGCACCTTGATCTTGGACTTCAGCCTCCACAACTGTGACAGATTACGTCATCCAGTGACGGTAACGTGTGTGGCAGCCCAGAAGGACTAGCGCGTGCGGACAAATCAAAACGCACGTTGTCTAGGTAACAGGACAGTGGGTTCCAACGTGAGGGGAGTCAAGGCGAACGGCATGGAAGCTAGGCGGGGTGTAGCTCAGTGTGCGCAGGGCTCCCCTCCGCAGAGCCACACCCACGCAGAGGGCGCGGCAGGGCTCCCCCGAGGGGCGGCCGGAGGCAGGAGAGGCCGGAGAGGCGCTCGGAGGCCGGAGGCCGGGGAGGGAGCCCAGCCCAGGGCCGACTGGGGGCACCGGGCGTCCGGTGTGAACACACCTCTCCATGTCCCCGCCTCCGGCCG
>PVHX01024447.1:0-24002 GCA_004024805.1 Geosciurus inauris
TCTTCAAGCTCTGTCTCTACCCAGACCATCTCTACACAGTACAGGATTATCTTTGTAAAACATGGATCTGATTATGTCATCATTAAGAGCCTCGTATAGTTCCCCTCCCACTCAGATAAAGTTCCGTGCCTTCAGCATTCATACTCTATGTCCTAGCTCCCTTCCCAACAGTCTCCTCCTTGTATTTATGTTTTAGCTGTTTCTTGTAGTGACACCTCCTATTACCTATCCATGTCTCTGCCCATGGTTTTCCCTCTTCCTGGCATTTCTCCATCCATCAAACATCATCTCATGTCCTATCTACATGACCACTGCATTCTTTATCTGCCTAACACCTAAAAAAATTTAATATTGGTGAGTGAATGAACATAAGCTTAAAAAAAATGTTGCTCCTTTAAGGTTGACTCTATCATCACTATCCCTGGAAAGACTGCCTGTCTTGTCTTGATTGGATTAGTGTCCCTCTTGTTTGTTTCCATAGTAACTTCTATGTTCCTTCTTGTACTTTGTTTCAAAATGTTTTGATGTATTTAATATCTTTTTCCACCATATTCTGAGTTCCTTGAGGACAGGGATAGTGACTTGGTTTCTATGCAACCCCAAAAGCAGACGAAAAAAAGAAAAAATGGTCCTTAAATAAATGTTTGTTAAAATAAAAGGAGATGAACTAAACCAGTGTTTCAAAATATTCTGCAAATGGAATCTTCCCCAGACTGCGTTGTTCAACTCAGATGTATGGTTTTGGAGTCAAAGTATATGTGAAATGGCAGGAGGGTGAGCATCTGACTTCAGTGGGGCAGGGCTGAGTTGCTGTTCCCTCTGAGAGAGCAAAGAACAAAAGGGCTCCCACTTTGTCGTTCTTAATAATGCGTGGGCAGCAATCAGGGCTTAACAGCAGTAGTTAGCGCAGGTCTTCTTATGTTCTGTGTGCAAACTGGGGAAAATAAGCAAACACAACAGCAGCAACCAATGCAATTGCTCTGTTTTCTATTTAACAGTGCCAGCAAGCAGTCCATTGATGATAATTGCTTGGGGGGTAGGGGCCCTTCCTGGTACCCAGGGAAAGGTGAAATAGTTTCATAAGAAAAACCTGAACTACAAGCTTACATGCCAATACTTATACTCTTTCCAGGACAGGCAATAGGGACTGAGGAAATAGCAGAAGCAGTCCTATGCCAACCAAGGAAGTCGTCAACTCAGGGTGAGCCAAGAAGAGCAGCCTTTTACCAGGAAAATCCTGTGCCTTGCTGCTGCTCAAAAATCTATGACTTAGAAATGCTTATTTGACTCACATGGAAGGAGGCTGAATTCCCACAGGGCAACCTGGTGACAGGAAACTCCAACTCATAGGAACACTAGGAAAAGAAGAAGAAGAAGGAGACAGAGGGAGAGAGAAAGGAGGAGGGGAGAAGGAGGAGGAGGGCAGGTAGGTTTGCTTTTTAACCTCACCTGGTTGAATTGCCAAGAAGGTACACACCAGCTCTGCACACATTTCTGCTGCTGCCAAATAAGTGTGAGGGTCCTGGAACCTGTGACATCAGGGAGCAAGCAGTGATGCGGGGATGGGAGGAGAAGATTTGTACTGAGACCCTTTGGGGAGCCTGGGGTCTCACTCAAGAAAATGGAGGGTGTGGAAGGGATACATTCTGAAGGTAGCACATGGGAGATTCTTGGGTGTTTTCTAGAATTGTCTTGGATTTGAGCACTGGAGATCTTTTTCACTAGCAATGAAGAATCTTTCAAAGTTGAGCATTCAAAACTCCAAGCAGCAGTTCTTTTCTTTCTCTCATTTATTACGCACACTTCCTTTGGACCACTATTGGTATAATGGGTATATAGTAATTATCCATGGGGACAATTATTAGCTTGTTTTTCTCTACAAAGCTTGGCCATAATGTTTACTCTTTTCCATAGAGTACACCCCCACAACGAGCAGCTGGGCCGTGTGAGGACAGAGAGCTCATGAGATTGCTGGAGTGAGAAAGTGAGGCCTAGAGTATGGGGCCAGGAGAGTTAAACAGCACAATGGCAGAAGACACCGCTGCCATGTATGGGTCAAGGCTTCTACTAGCTCTGTTAGCGGAATAAAGCCCATCAATCCTGATGTCGACCAACCAGAAATCTCAAACAACCATGTCAATGGGGGTTTGTTACAAAGATATAACCCAAGAAGTAAGAAAGTTAACATTGGGGAATCATCCAGAAAAACACAATTCAGAAGACAATCAGTAATTCATCTGAACTTCCTTGTAGAATCTAAGGACACCTAAATGTTTAAAATCAAAGAGAATGAATGCCAGTATAGAGTTGTATTTTAATTGTTTTAGAACTTGCTTATGTAGCCAAATGGTATCTGCAAGCTAGTCCAAATAGACCAGAATACCTCAAATAGAGCCCATTGAGCTTGCTGCCTCGCACCCCAGATTCCTCCTATTGCATCTTTCTCAGAACGGATCGGATCCTCCCTCTATGCAGAGGTTGCCATAGAAACTGCCCAGTTAGGGCAATAGTATCCATCCCCTGGAGGCAGCTGATTGAACAGTGGCAGATAACCAGGCCCAAACTGGACCTGTCAGAACCCTTTTCTGGCTTTCTTCTTTTCTTTCTTTCTTTTTTAAACAGCTTTATTGAGATGTAACTGATATACAGAAACTGAACTTATTTAATATATACAATTTGATGAGTTTAAACATATATATATGCATCCATAATCTTATTACCACAATGGTGGTAATAAATGTATCTATCACCTCCAAAAGTTTCTTTATGTCCCTCTGTTGTGTTTGTTTTGGTTTGGTTTTGTGTAGGGTGAGTGTGTATGTGTGTGTGTGTGTGTGTGTATGTGTGTGAGAGAGAGAGAGAGAGAGATAATACCATAACATGAGATCTACCCTCCTAACAAATTTTAAAGTGAGCAGATGCAGTATCTCTATCAGCATATGTTGTAGAGCAGATCTCTAGATCTTATTCATCTTGCATAACTGAAACTTAGACACATGAAATAGCAACTCCCTGTTTCCCCTGCTCCCAGTTTCTGGCAATCACCATTCCACTCTCTTCTTCTTTGAGTTTGAATACTTTAGAGACCTCATGTAAGTGGTACATGCAGAATTTATCTTTCTGCATCTGGTTTATTTCACCAAAGACAATGTCTTTCAGGTTCATACATGCTTTTGTACAAGGCACGTTTTTAAGGTTGAATAATAATGCACTGTTTATAAGTGCCACACTTTATCAATTCACCTATCAATGGATACTTAGGTTGTTTAGAATCTGATAAGGGCTTAATATCCAAATATACAAGGAACTCTTATAACTCAATAATAAGAAACAAATAATTCAATTTAAAAATTGATTGGACAATTTTCCAAAGAAAACATACAAATGGCCAAAAGGTATATGAAAAGGTGATCAACATCACTAATCATCAAGGAAATGTAAAGGAAAACCACAATGAGATATCATCTCACACCCATTAGGATGACTATTCTAAAAATTAAAAAAAAAAAAAAAAAGATAACAACTCTGAGGCTGTGGATAAATTGGAACCCTTATGTACAATTAGTAGGAATTTAAAATGATGTAACCGCCATGAAAAACAGTATACAGTTTTCTCAAAAAATTGAAAGTAGGAAAACCATATGATCTAGCGATCACACTTCTAGGTATTTATCCAAGAATCAAAATCAATGTCTCAAAGAGCTATCTGCATTCCCATGTCCATTGCAGCAATGTTCCTAGTGGCCTTCCTTGGGTTTCTATAACTAAAACTGGGTAAGAGGAGCCAGTCTTTCTCCTAGTGCAAAGTCAAGAGAATGTGAGCTCCTACATCACTTCCCAAGGGATGGAGCTTGAAAAGACAAAAGATTGTACTTTGAGATACTGAGAAGACTCACTTTAAGAAAAGCCAGCTTCATTTCTTGAGGGAAGAATGAAATTCATGAAGTATTCCAATGGCATGTGACTCAAGTGCATCCTAGCACCTTGCACTGTATGAAATGTTTATTAAAGAGACATCAGTGTGTATGGCACTCTCCTTGGATGAGGCAGCCTGCCAACCATTCTGTTCCAATGAACGTGTCTGTCGATAAAGACAGATTTGTCAATATCAGTGATCAAAGTGATGTTTATGGTCAGTAAAGCTAACCAACATTGTTCAATGGGCATTTGCTCTTGTGACCCTTTGTTTGGCAGCTTCTACCCAAGCAGATGGGAAGACAGAACAACTTGCAAAGGAGGCTGAGGAAAATCTTAAGGTCTTGACATCTGAGTCCTTTATATAGGAACAGGTATGCATTTGTACCACACAGCCTAGGGAACACCAGACATGAGCAGTGATAAAGTATGCAGTGAATGTTGGACTTTCCAGCATTTTAAAGATGGATTTTGTGGTAGATTTATTGTAAAATGCCCCCCAAATATTCCTTTCCCTGAGTTTCTGCCCTTGGCAACGTGACTTTGTAGATCTTCCCATGAAGAGGTGAACTGTATTTACCTACCCTTAATTCTGGGTTGGCTGACTTATTTTGGCCCTGAAATTATGACACAGTGATGTCAAGCCTAAGCCTAGGCCTCCAGGGGCCTTTCACACTTCCGCTTGCTCTCTTGGAACTTTAATGCTGCATGGCAACAAAGCCAATCCAGAGGATGAAAGATTATGAGGAGGAAAGACCCTTTGTCCCAGTTACAGCCATCTCAGATCAACTAAGAGCCAACCCCTCCTCCCCAAATATGAGAGAGCATCTAAATCCCCAGAGTTGTCTGCCTGACCCACGGATGGCAGAAGTGTGGTGAGTCACGTAGACACCTCTGAGTGCATAAATGAGCCCAACTGAGACCAGAAAACTCACCTCACTGCTCTGTACACTCATCAACTGTAATAAATACTGGTTTAAGCAACAGAGTGTGGGGGTTTTGTGACACAGCAATAGCTAAGACATCATTTTTTAAAAATGTTAGTTAAATAATAAGCTCTATAATGGTACTTGTTGAACTTAAGTCACAGAAAAGGGGAAGTAGTCTCACCTTCCATAGTAGATGTCACAACTGCACTCATGGGAAAGAAGTAAAGCCACATCTCCACAGCAGGCCACTTTCCATTTTTCCTCCACTGGGCCTCTTGTCCTGCTCTTCCTTACCTAAGTCCTCTTATCACTTCATACCTTGAAGCCTGCTTTCCATCTATACTCTTAGGTAGAGGGACCTAATAATGTTCTTTCTTCTCTTTGCAGGGGAACAAAAAGACATATGCAATATATTATAAGATAATTTCTGTTGCAGTTAGCTAACACAAAGTAGTAATAAAAAGTTTCACTACTAACAAGAATGAGCTGCAATCACCGGACAGAGGAGGTGACTTTGAACATCTTCATACAGTGCCTAGCACTGGGTGTTCTCTCAATTCATGCTAGGTATCGTCTGAAATCAAGCACCTGAGTACTGACCTACCTATTATGCACTCAGTGCTATACCAGGTGCCATGGGGGAAGACACAAGAAGTTAACACAAATGTGTATAGTCAACGTGAACAAGAATCCGGGAGAGATCTCGGCCACATTCATTATTAGTTGGGGTCATGCTATCATGCGAGCCAATTTCTGTCCCCAAAATAATCTATTGACTTCAAAATCTTTCTCAACCTCATTGTGGAGCAAATAGATGACCCCTCACAACATCATCTGATTTTATAAACCCACATCTCCATGGAATAGGGACACTATTTCTAGTTCCCTTAATTATGTGAAAAGGTAAAAGTAAAACTCCTGATTTAAGAAATGGATTTTGTTTGATGCAAAAACACAAAGCCTGTCTCTGCACAGTCATGGTGTAGTGTCCCCAAGGGGATTCTCCATGTGAATTTATTCAATTTTATTTTGCTTATCTGTGGTTCAGTTTTCATGGGTTTTATTTACTTTTTTGGCAAGTTGCAAAATCTCTCTGAGATATACCTTAAAGAAAAGTAGCAAGCTACTTATAAGGTTTATAAGATGTTCAAGTCATGAGAATTAGAAGTCATTATCTTTTGCAAAGAAAGCAAATGGTTGTCTGAATGGAGTTGATTTTGGTGATACATATTATAATGGAACAAATTACTAATGAAGTGCTAAATTACTAGAAACATCCTCGTTACTTATTAAACACTTCAGTTAATTAGGATGGAGAAAATAAAGGGTTGAAGCACATTGTAATGCCTCCTTTGAGGCCAGGTGAGAAGTGAGCAGATGTGAAAACCTGCAGCCCAACCCAGGCCAAGGACATCCTCTCAGACATGGGCTTGCAGTTACCCAGGAGAGACGCTCCAGGGAGGAGCTGCTGACCTTCCAAGTTTCAAACAGACCCAAGTGTGTGAACAGATGTCTTTTTGTGTCTAAAATGGGTGGCATTGGCCATCCGGTAATACCAGCTTATTTTTAATAAGCACCAAAAAAAAAAAAAAAAACCCACACAACTGGAAATGAAAGGAAATAGGGATAGGGAAAAATGATAATGAGAAACAATACAGGAAGGTGTTTAATGGTGTCTGTTTTTAAAATTTCCATTTTTTTTTTTTTAGAGATAGCTGAGAAGTACAGATGTTGTCTTCCCTACTCTCAACCTCCCCCTCCAATTTCCTCCACTTTGTAACCTTGTTCTGACAATTGCATTCCAGTGCTGTCACCTGAGCCCAAGTCCTCCCTATTGGTCATATTTCTGGCTTATAAAAGTTTGCCAGCCAAACTCACACTGCCCCACCCAGGGGACAGTTAAATTTCAAGCCCCAGCCATCATGTGGAAAGCATGACACAAATCTAGAGTCAGGTCCCAGCTCTAGCCCAGAAACTGGTGAGGACAAGCTGTGTGACTGGGGGATCCACTTTGCCTCTCTGGACCTCAGTTTGCTCATTCATATTCTAAGTGTATGTACACAGGATCAGAAACTCGAAAGATAAAAAAGGCAAGCTCCCTGCCCTGAAGGGGCTCCATTTAGCTGAGGATACAGTTTTGTAAATAAAGAATTACAAAGTTGCAAATAATTATTTTTAAAAAGGCATAATCAATTATGAAAATAATGAGAAAAGAGCAGTAACTTTGTCTGGGGGAGCCAGGAAAACTGTCCCAGGAGGAGACCTCTGAGCTATCTTCAAGGATGAGTCGGGCTCATCTGGAAGTCAAGGGCCTCCAAGGCAGAAGAGAGAATGCATGCAAAGGTGAAGGGCTGAGGACTGATGGAAGGTGCTGGAGCTGAGCACTACTTGCAATGACAATAAGAGAGTGCAATGGGCTCACAGTGAGGCTGAGCAGGATATGAGCTAGGGAGTGATGGGCCTCAAGGAGGTGGTGTTGAGCCTACAGACCATCAGGGATGTTAGCTTTTTGTTGCTGTGGCCAAAATGCCTGACAGAACAACTTAGAGTAGAGACGATTTATTTTGGTCACAGTTTCAGAGATTTCAGTCCATGGCGGGCTGGCTCTGTTGCTTTGGGTCTGAAGTGAAGTAGAACATCATGGCGGAGGGATATGGCTGAGGAAAGCCTCTCAGTCCGTGGCAGCGGGCAGCTTCTGGCAGCCAGAAGCAGAGAGAGAAAGTGGGGATGGAGCCAGGGACAAGGTATAGTCCCCAAAGGTACACACCAAGTAGCCTCGTCCTCCAACCGTGACCTACTACTGCAGTTTCTGCCACCTCCCAGTAGTCTGTTTAGCTATCAATAGATTAATCTACTGATAGAGTCAAAGCCCTTGTGATCCAGCCAGTTCCCCAAATACCCCCTTGAGCACTGTGGCACTGGGGACCAAGTCTTCAACACAGGAGCCCTTGAGGGACATTCCAGATCCAGACCACACCAAAGGGTTTTGAAGCAGGAGAGGTATCAGACCAGACCAGTGCATTCAGGATAACTGATCTGTGAAGGCATCTTGGGGTAAGGGGCAGGTAGAAGTCCGAGGTCCATGAGCAGGGTGTTACAACAGGACAGGAAAGAGACAGAAGGCGGCAGCAGTGCAGAAACAGTCCACAGCCTCACAGAATGAGTAACTGGAAGAACACTGTGATTAATTCCACGTGGAATGTGTGGGAGAAGCAGATGTCAGCTTACCTCATAAAGATTCTGCTTGGGATACATTGAATAGAGACACAAGGACTCTTAGGAGAAGACTGAACAGGGGGAAGATGACTACTGATTTCTGTTTTGGAGTCGTGTTTGAAGTGCCTAAGAGACAGTAAGATGAGGTTGGTGGGTAGGCAAAAAGAAGATGAGAAGTCTGAGTTAGTGGTTTTCCTCTGAGGGCCATGCCCAGGGGTGATGGTTGAGGTCACAAGAACTGATGAGGTCATCGTGCAGAATACAGAGTGAAGAGACAGCAAGCAGCAGCTCAGAGCTGTGTGGAAGAAACAATATTTAATGATGTAGTAAAAGAAGAACCAGGAAGAAACTGTGTGGGGGCTGTCAAGGAAGTGGGAAAATCAGAGGAAGGGGCCCCATAGGCTGGGAGTATACCCAAGGGAGCAGTGAGAAGCGTCAACTAGAAAAATTCAAATGCTAACTGGGAAAGCTTTCGCTAGTTTGGGCAACTGGAGTTACTGATGACTTCATAATGAGCGATTTCTAGGAATGATATGTACAAGATGGATTCCAGAACGACAGGGTGGTACTGGTGAGCATGGGCTACTTTCAGTGTCTTTGCAATGAAGGGAAGGAGAGGGCTTGGGGACGCTAGAGAACAACACGAAATAGCAGGGCATTTTAAATTTAAAGTGGAGGAGATTTTAAGCACATGCACACAGGAGAAGGGACCAGGTGATCACCAAGATTCCTTCCCATGCTTTTGTCCTTGGATTCTAAGGACTACATTTGAGAACAGAGGGAAACTCTTCTGCTATTGGTAAATTCCCAGTATGATAAGAAATATAAAGTGGAAAATGCCAAATTACTCAACACGATCACCAGTCTTTCTGCTCCTCTCTCCTTCCCCTGCCATAGTACTCTGATGGGCTCTGAGGACAGGCAGCCCTTGGGGGAGAGCTGACCAGCACCATAGCGCAAAGAGACCACTGAGGGCTATACCACAGTTCTCACCCCATCAGCCTCAGCTTCCAGCACGTACAGACTGAGGCTTCTGGGCCCTCTATCACCCAGAGCCTCGCCTGGTATTCATTCCAAGGTCCTGACAGCCTGCAGGCAAATCAGGAGCAGAGCCAAGAGAAAATCAGGAAGCAGGAGAGCAGACAAGGGAAGGGAAAAGAGCAGGCTCCTTCCCCCTCTCTGGAGTGTGCAGCTGATCTTACATTAAGTTATCTCTGTGCCTTTTTTCCTTGTGTTTGGTTTAATATCCTCAAGGGAATACCAGGCTGAACATGACAACAGAAGACTCAGCACTCAATCTATTTTAATACTTTAACAACATATTTCTGAAATAATTTTTAGGAGGTGTTTAGAATTTCAGGAGAAAGAATCTTATCTTCAGTGGATGACTGTTTATTGAGGCTTTAATACATATTTGTTTATGGGTTTTTGTTTTTGGTTTTGGTTTTGTTTTGTTTCTGGCAGGCTGCTTTTTGTGGCTCATTAAAGTGAAGATTATCTTTGGGGGAAAAATGTGCCAAGTCTGGTTTCTAGCCTGGGTAAAGAAGTGTTAGAAACATAAGTCAAAACTTCCACATGATCAGTTTTAATCTCACCTACTGAGGTGGGTTTTGCTACTTTTAATGATATATTTGGGGAATGGATGTGACACCAAAGGTCATCCATAAATAGAGCTCAGAGCGAAGGGAATGAAAATCACAAATTAGATTCACTTGCTCCGCTAGATAGGGACACTTCCAATCTTTATGCGATTTGTGACATGGAGAATCAAGCAATGGTTCTGGAATCTGCCTTCTGGGGAAGAGAGGAGGGGGAGGCACAGTCAGTTTTGTGTTTGCTTGTTTTCTCTGTCCAGTCATGTGAAGAAAGTTGGCTGGGAGGTTTTCTTCTTGATTATTGTTGTCTATGACACAATCACTACATTATACTAGAGCCTTTTGAAAAGCCGGTGTACAGCTCAATTGCCCCATTCCCATTGTGCCTGAATGGAACACCGTGTAGCCCTAGGGAAGCCCAGGACTCTCTGCAGTGGCATGGGAGAGGGGTTGCTGTCTTTAGGATTTTCACAGAATATGCCAAAACTTGCAGAGGCAACAGGAAATTCCCAGGGGACTTTGTACTCTTTTTTATGAAAAGAATTAACCTCAGCTCTTGAAAATTCAGCTTTTGAAATCACATAAATGGTGATTATAACCTGGGAGATAGTGGCCTGGGAAGGTTGTCTTCTGTGTCTCTGGCTCTGTAATGAAAAAGGTGAGGATAGTAGCCCCAAAACAGAGCTCCTCTCAGTCCAAATCTTAATACTATGGACAGAACACAAGCTTCTAAGCCAAAAAGATCTGGATTTCAACCTTGCCCATGACACTGGTTAGCTGTGTAGCAGAAGTTCCCCAGCCCAAATTACTCCTCTGTAAAATGGGTGGTAGTAGGGCGTGGCTCACAGGGCAGTGAATGGATAACATAAACAAAAAAACGAATTCTTAGTAATGAATATTTGTCAAGTGCCTGTTGTGCACCAGGCACTGTCCTGGACACAGGGGATACCGCAGGAAGCAACCTTCATATAGAGAACTGATAGGTGCAAAGTGCCCAGCACAAAGCCTGCTCACCGATGTGGCCAACTGACAGGTATGAGACCTGCTGTTTGCTTCCAAAAAGCCACATCTCAGTCCATTATCCATCTCAGAAATCATTACACTCCACCATCAAAATATATGAATGCAGTACAGAACTAAACCATGACTACAACACCTTGCAGCATTCTCTCACCTTTCCTCCTCCTCTGCGACCGACAGTGGCCAGGGCCTAGAGCCATCTGCTGCGTGCAGCCAGGTTGCATTGTTGGACACCCAGGTTGCGGGCAATGCCACCCCTGGGCATGATGAATCTAGGAGTTTGGGACTAAATTGTTAAAGGGAGCTAAGCATTGTTGAGTAATTCTAAAGGAGGCCACCACCTGAGAAGAAAAGAGATAACCTCAACCTTTGCTCATAGAAATAAGGCTCACCCTCCTCAGAACTGTTGTGTCAGTTATAACGTATGTGTTGTCCAACTCTGTAACCACCTCGTGTACCCTATACATAACAAACAGGTATTTATGTCCCAGGTACTGTGCTAAATCTATGGATATAAAGGTCATATAAGCCCAGTTGCTCTTTGACAAATTAGTGGTTTGGAACCAACGGCTCAGCAAACTTCTGTGATAGGCCAGGTATGAATGCATAAAGCTTTGTGAGCCACAGTCTCCATTTGCAATTACTCAGCTCTGCTTTTGCTGGGGATAAGGGACAACAACAAATAATATGCAAATGATTGCTCATAGCTGTCTTCTAGTAAATGTTTCTTTCCAGTAATAGGTGGCAGGCCAGATTTGGTCTATGGGCTATAATTTGCTGATCCTTGGTCTAGAGAGAAAGGCAAATATGTAACTAGATAGTACCATTGAAATGTAAAAAGTGAGCTGGGCCTGGCGGTGTACAACTGTAATCACAGCAGCTGGGGAGGCTGAGGCAGGAAGATAGTAGGTTCGAAGCCAGCCTCAGCAACTTGGTGGGATTGTAAGCAACCTGGTGAGACTCTGTCTCAAAATAAAAGACAAAAAAGGGCTGCAGATGTGGCTCAGTGGGGAAGTGCCCCTGGGTTCAATCCCTGGTACCAAAAAAAGAAAGAAAGAAAGAGGAAGGAAGGGAAGGAAGGAGGGAGGGAGGAAGGGAGGGAAGGAGGGAGGAAGGGAGGGAAGGAGAGAGGAAGGAAGGAAGGAAATTAGTTATTTAGTTAGTTTGAGGTCATCATCCTTGGCAACTTAGTGAGACCTTGTCTCAAAATAAAATAAAATGGGCTGGGAACGTAACTCAATGGTAGAGCCCCTTGAGTTCAATCCCCAGTACTGCAAAGAAAGAAAAGAAATGTGAAAATGCTTTAATAGGGCTAAGCAGGGAATGAGTACTGATACTGGTATCGTTCAAATGTTTATGTTCCCCCTAAACTTCATATGTTGGAAAGTGATTAGGGCATGAGTGGGGTCAGTGCCCTTAAAAAAGACTTGAGGGAGACTGTCTGTCCCTTCTCACCTTCTGCCTTGTAAGAACACAGCAAGAACTCAGCAAGAAGGAGCCATCTAGAAAACAGGGCAAGCTCTTCCCAAACACCAAATCTTCTGCGCCTTGATCTTGGACTTCCCAGCTTCCAAGGGAAGGCTCCAAATTTATAATTTTAATTTATAAATTATCCATTCTAAGGTATTTTGTTATAGCTGCCCAAATGGACTAAGAAAGGTATGTAACCGGCCTGGGACTTTAGATAAGGTATCCTGTTTAGGAGCTTGTATCTGCAACCAAGGGTAGGCACTGGTAATTTCTTTGCCCTTTTTGAAAGAGCAGACCCTCTAAGGACCACTGTGTTCCAGTTCAGGAGGCTATTGCAAAGGTCCAGGGAGGAGAAGAGGAAGACCTGAACTGGAACAATGATTTTTGGAATGGAAGGGAGGGGAAGATTTGAGAACCATAAAACTGGTAAAGTGTATAGGTCATGGCAACAGAAGATGCAGCAGGAAGGAAATAAGAATGTCAAGGATGTTACCAAATTTCTGACCAAAGTTGTTGGGCAATTATCCACCAAAGTAGAGAATTCAGGAGGAGCAGGATTTGAAGTAAAATAATAATAATAATAACAATAACAACAATAGTAATAATAATGTTTTATTGCCTTGCAGGAAATTAAAGTCTAAGAGTCCATCAGATGGTTAGATAGACCTGAGCCTTGAAGCTCTGCCCTCAACTATTGGTAGACACTCCTAACTGGGTTCCCAAGCTGTTGTCTTGCCCCCCTCAAATCCATCCTCACACAGCTACTGCACTCTCCATCTAAATGCCAACCTGACCATATTCTTCCCAGCCCGCCTTTTTTTTGTTCATCTGTTTTAGTCAGCTTTTTTTGCTGCTGAGACTAAAAGATCTAACCAGAACAATTTTAGGGAGAAAAGTTTATTTGAGGGCTCACAGTTTCAGAGGTCTTAGTCCATAGAAGGCCGGCTCCATTCCTTGGAGCTCAAGGTGAGGCTGAACATCATGGCAGAGGGAAACAGCTCACATGGTGATCAGAACACAGAGAGAATCTCCACTGGCCAGATACAAAATATATACCTCATAGCCATGCCCCCAATGAACCACTTCCTCCAGCCACACCCCACCTGCCTCCAGTCACCACTCAGTTCATCCCATCAGGAATCACCTCACTGATTAGGTTAAGGCTATGACCCAATCATTTCTCCTCCAAACCTTCTGGCATTGTCTCACACGTGAGCTTTTGGTGAACATCTCACATCTAAACCGTAACACTATCCTCAATAGGATAAAATTTCTATTCCTTAGCTTGGTATGGGAGATTCTCCCAAGTTGGCCACAGTCAGTCTTTCCAGCTTCATCTGTCACCACTGCCTGTTTCCTACCAGTTCCTCCAGGAGAAGTCAGGGCCCAGCCCAGGCCAGGTATTTGAGGATCCGGTGCAAATAAGGACTGCTAAGTCAGTGCGGACTGGGCCTTCCCAACCTGGGCAGAAGAATTATTTGTTGTGGGAGAGGAGGAAGTAAGGAAGGTTGGATTTGATCAGTGCTTGCTATACTATGGATGGAAATATCACACCAAGCCTCATTAATATATACCATTGCTACGGGCTGATAAAAATTTTTTAAAAAATAAAGAAATGCTTATCTTTAGTAATAGTAACAGGATCTCCATTTCAGCTTGGGAGTCCTTAGCAGGACTGCCAACCTCAGCCTGGCAGTTCTCCAAACTGGTTATCACAGTCAGGCTACATTCTCAACATGCCCTGAATTTTCAACTTTTCCAGAATTTTCAGTGGAAAGGAGAACAGCATCCGGAGGGAGGCCTCCTTTCTCATTCTGCTCTGCCATTAGCCATGCCTGGTGAACTCCAGTCACCTGGGAAATAAAAGCTAGCTCCTCCTCCCACAAACTCTAGGGACCCCATTAAACACAAACTGCTTGGCATCTACTTCACGCCTCCTTAAAAGGAATGGGGATTGATTTTCCTCTGGGGAGCAGGGACTAGTGGTTGTGCTGAAGTTTACACCCTTCAGATATCCCTTCCGAAGCAGATGTGCTCTCTGGGAGGCTCCTGGCATTCAAGGCCGATGTTTAGGTTGTCAAATCAGCGGTGAGGAGAGCAGTATCCTCCTCAAAGATTATAGGTCAAAGAAACAAAAAGAAAAGATTTTGGAGAAGAATTTGCAGGAAGGATGATCACTGACAGGAGACTTGTTCGAGTTGAGCAAACACACCGCCGAAGGAAAAAAAAATTCCTCTGGTGGCCTGTGGAATGTTTCAGCCTTTATTCTGCACACAGGGAGGATTTGCCTGCTTACCTGGTGCATTGAGTTACCAGCGGTATGTGAGAAGAGCGATTTCAGACCATCTTTCATGGTTCAATAAACTGCAAATCTTTGTCTTGTGGAGTAATGATTCCAAAGAACCTCTGCCTTCCCCATTTGTTCAACACTCAATGACTTTGAGTAATGAGAGCAGTGTTCCCAGGATGAAAGCTGTCAGCCATGCCCTGGCCTGGCACTTCGCCTGGCCCTTCTTCCCTAATGCGTTCCTCCACTATCTTTGAGCCAGGCCTGCGAGGCACCGAAGGCCCACATGTCCAGCCCCAGGAGAAACCCATCAGGATCAAAACAGCCCTTCCCCTTTACTCCCAGGCTCAGTATTGTCCCTTTACAGAAAGCCATGACTTGCTGAAGCTGTATGGTCCCATTTGGTGAGAAACTTGCTTCTTTGCATAAGTCTGGATTTTAGAATTCACGTACCCAGAATTTTTTCTTCTTGAGGGAGCAAGTAAACAAGTAAAAATTGTTAAATGTCTGTAAATCACCAGAACAAATAGGTATTGAGAAGTTTGATTACAGCCACTGATGCACTGTGGATGGCTAACCATTTTAAGGCCAGTGAGAGGAAACTAGAATTAGACTCTTGGGCATTTGTCTTCACAACTAATTCAAATCCTGTTCTGCTCTGTGATGATATTCCTTCCTTGTTATTTCTTCAGCTGCTTTTTCTCGTGCTCTCCTGAGTATGCAGAGAATTCCAGGCAGTGGGAACAAGACTTTTGCTGCAGTACGCTGCTAGTGCCATTGCCTGCATCATTAATTGTTGTTGATAGTGAAAACATGGGCTTGGACAATTGGTAAAAAGTAATTATTTACCACCTGTTGTAGGCTCTCACGTGTAATTATTTAACAATGGAAGTAGTCATACAGGAAAGGTAAAGCAGACAGGCGAACAGTGGACATTACCAGAAAGATGATTTCATCCTAGTTACAGCCTCTCCCCCTCGCCCTCCCTTCCCCCTCCTTTCCCCCCCCCTCTCTCTCCCTCCCTATCTCTGCCCTTCTTTTCTTTCTTGGTTCCTTTTTCTTTTCTTCTTTCTCTTTCACCTGTGTTTTTCTTTCTTTCTCTTTCCTCCCTCCCTCCTTTCTTCTTTTCTTGATTGCTGTCTTCCTTCTTTCCTTCTTCCTTGTTCTCCTCCTCTTCCTCCTCCTCACTCCTCCTCCTTTCCTAACAATGAGCTCAAGTGCAACAGGCACCCCTTGTTCACACCAGCCCCCACCTGGGTGAGCCTTGCTGGGATTCTGTGCTCTTTCCCTGGTCTAAGGCTGTCGTGTCCAGGCCTCCCATTCTTCTCTAGTTGGGCCTGTGTCTTGTAATGTCTAATAATTTGTTTATACATCTCCTGCACATCCCATTTACACATCTGCTCACTACTTGGCTCACAAGTTCCTGCAGCAAATGGATTTTGTCTCTCTAGGGCTTGCTGCCCAATGTATAACAGGCATTCAATAATTTTTTTTAACAGATACATGCATGAATTTCACTCTCTGAGTCAAACAATTTGAAACTCAAATTATTCACCAGTATGAAATAGTTAAGATTGTCATCAGTGTGGATGGGAAATTTCATAAGTATGAGAAAGTTCCTTGTCATTGGATCCTCATGAGCCAGAGCCCCATTGGCATATAGGCCCTTTCACTGTAAACAAAAGGCGCCAAGGCTAGTTCTCAGTTTATTGTAAGAGAGTGTCTTGACAAGCCTCATTTTCCTTGACCGTGTTACAAGGTGATGGACACGGAGGGAAAAGAGCCCCTCCCCAAAACATAATCATTAATTCTTCCATTCATTCCATGCTTGCTACTTGGGTGCCCATATATGTCAGTTACCATGAAAGGTAACTGACATATAAACATATACTTTGGATAGCTGTGTTTTCAACGACTCAGTCTACTAAGGGAAACATCTTTTTAAAACATGTAAATAATGATTCAGCAGCTTAACTTCAACACCTAATGAAGGTACACGGTACTAGGAGAACAAAGATGACCCCTACCCTGGTTAGCTGTATACTAAGCAAGCAGAGCTGCCAAATGGGTTTCTGGGTGGCCAGGCTGGACTCAAGAAGCTGAAGGGGGAGCCTAGATGATCTGTTTGTAGGTTCTTTTTCAAGGGTATTAGGAATCATCATGCATGAGACCAGATGGTAGAGAGACATGTTGCAGACAAGTTCCCTGGACTCTAGGGGAAAGACAGCACAGATAAATTGGGCATAGTGCCTGGGAAATGTCCTGTACCCCTTTTATTCAGAATATCTGATGATATGTGGCATGGTCACTAGAGACTAGTGAGGCTTCCAGAAGATTATGGTTAGCAGACCAGCGTGAGCCTCCCAAGTCATTTCTTCTCCTTCTTCTCTCCCCCTTCTTCTCTACCCTCCCTTCCTTAGGAAGGTGCTGGTAATAAGTGTCAGTGTCCCAAACCATAACTTAACCTGAGTGCTTGATCTTTCCAGCTTTGCTAAGGCTCCAAGTCAAGAAAAGCATTGAAATGTCCAACCTCTGCCTTGTGCCACTGCCAGGCTTTCTTTAGAAGCTGCTTTATATTCCCTCTTGAGCTTAGCATGCCATGTTTTCCTTTGCATATTAAAGGATGAAAATCGAGGTGATGGACACATTCCCTTAGTACCAGAGTCAGCTGCCAAGTTTCCCTGGCTGACTTTATCTCCTCCTACAAACATTTCATTGCCAGCATGGTCTTCATGGGGAGAATGTAAAAGAGCACGTGTTTCCCTCACTCACTCTCCTAATGAATCACCTGGGAAGTGACCAGGAAGAAAGAATGTGAAACGCCCACACAAGTGGGTCCAAAGTACTGTAGATTTGATAAGATGTTAATGCTATGCTAAGCTGAGAGGACAAATTGTGTTTTATATTTAACTGCAGCAGGAGACTTTATGCCTAATAGGTTTTTTAATATAGTTTGACCTAGTACTGTCAAGAGAAAAACTATATTTTGTTCCCACCTTACATGCAGGACATGATTTCTGCAGATAAATAATTTGCAATGCAGTTTCTATTACTCAGATGGTGTTTCACACATCTGTTTTATGTTTCATTAATGGTACAACAAATGAAACCATCAACCATTCTGTTTCTCTATATTAATTCAATGTATAAGAAAAATGGGTGAGGACTGTAGACAGTAAGGCCGATTACTGTGTCAAGGAAATCTACTAGTTTACTTATGGATCTGCACAGGCTGCCAAAGCACAAATCACCACACTGGCAAATGGCGATCCAATTTACTGTTTAAATCAAGGCCGAGCGCCACAGTCTAATCCACAGTGGAGCAGTTTAGAACCCATTAAGTACTAATTTAACTTAATCTCCAGTACCAAACTGATGGTGAATAAGTCTATTGGAATGGGATGTTCCAGTGGGAGAAGGACACTGTAAGGAAGGTGGTGGATGGGACCTCCCAATCTTCTTTAAAAGGAGGCAATCTTGAGTTGGGCCGAAGAGACCACATTGTTTTTGTCAGTGATTGATACAAGAGGTGTGTACTACGTTATTTACATCTTCCATATTATACCAGTATTACAAAAGTCTTGGGTAAGGAATTCAGTTGGCTTGGGTTGTAAAGGAAGTCAAGGGCTGAGCCACGCACTTAATTATGAATTTAGTGTGAATTTGACCATTATCCTCCATATACAGCAATGGTTCCTCCGAGGTGCTCTAAAGCACATTTCCTTTGCAGCCAAATTCCAGTAATAATAATGTCTTTGTGTTAGGAAGGACACATACCTGCATGTGGTTTCTCTTCCAACCAAAGCATCCACTTGTGGAGGAGTTGGCTAAAACTATGGAATGGGAGTGCTCTGGCTTGGATTTAAGGGACATAGTTCTGCAGAGAACATCTCCAGTTCACCCACTTCACTGGTCCTTTTCTCTCCATCCCCTTGAATAGTGTCTTTCATGATGCTTGCTGCTGATCTCTAACATTCTGAAGATCTTTATCTATGGTATTTGCCACCCACTGACATACCATGTACTCTTTTATCTTAGAATATGTTATAAGGTCCTTTTGTGATTTTGTGATTGAGGTGTGGAGAAGTCAGAGTTGGGATTTTTACCTTCTTCCTACTTGCAATGTGTGACATGGGGATGAGGGAAGCATCATCCCCATGAAGCATGACATGGGGCTGAGGGATGATGAGAGGACAAGTGTGAGTTGAGTGATAACACTGGTGGCAAGACAACAAGAGAACCTAATCCAGATGGAATGGCAAGAGTAGACCTACCAGAGCTGTGTATCATAACATAGCAAGAAGCGCAAACAGTGGCATCTAATCTAACCAGTCCTGGGGGATTGTGACTGGGAAATGTTTCAAAGGAAAAATCAATAGTTGGCCAAGTAAGAATTAGAAAGAGTGGGAGAGTATCCAGAGGCACAGATGGTGGCCTCAGAGAAACAGTGCGTTAGGGCCAGGGGTACTGAAGTCTCCAGCTCAGGCAGGTCACAGCAAAAGTTGAAGCTGAAGGAACAGAAAGGGCAGTTTATGTAAGACCTTCTATGCCACAGTAAGGAGGCTGCACCTTCTTCAACAGACATTGTAGAGTACTGAATGAGTCATGGGTTACACAGGGGAGTGGCAGGGGCCAGTATGGGTTTTTTTGTTTTTTGTTTTGTTTATTTTGGAACCAGGAATTGAACCCAGGGACACTTATCTACTAAACCACATCCTCAGCCCCCTTATCCCCTTTTTTTTCTTTTAACTTTCGAGACAGGGTCTTGCTAAGTTGCTTAGGGCCTTACTAAATTGCTGAGGCTGGCTTTGAATTTGTTATCCTCCTGCCTCAGCCTCCTGAGCCTCTGGGATTACAGGAGTACATCACTGTGCCCAATACCAGTGCAGTTTTGCTGTGGAAAGGATGACCCTGGAGGAATAAGCCATAAGACAGAGCGAGTGAGAAGGTATCTGCAGTAGTCTGGGTTGGGGAAGATGAGGTCTCAGGCTAGGGCTGTGGAGTTGAGACTGAGAACACAGAATCATGAATCATTTAGGAGAGTAGGGGTCTCCAACTGGCCAGAAAGAAAAATACTTGAGACAGGGAAAGGACATAGGCACAGGGAACCCCCTTTTATGACAGGTCACTGAGAGCACAGAGCTGAGGTTTTAAAGAAGACGTTAGTCAAGGCCTGGGTTAGACTAGCAACAAAGAGGACCTGGAGCCCCTGCAGAAGGCCCTTCCCCACGTCAGCCAGCTCTGTCTTCATTCACTACTGCTGTGAGTGGGTTGGTCTGACTTGGAGAGGAGCTGGTAGCCTGAGGGGTGGGAAGGTCAGCAGGCCTAGCAGCAGAAAAGGAGGGAGGCCACAGACCAAAGAAGCGGGGTAGGCTGCAAAACCCAGAACATGGCTGCAGATGGCCTTTTGCTTCTACCCTCCCACTGCTCCAAGAGAGATTCCTACGAAATAGCCTCAGTGCATTGTACCTGCACAGATCCCCCATTTACCTGCAGCACTCAGGTTAGGGTCCATATACCCTAACTTCCTACCAAGGATGTCCTGGGAAGAGAGGGATCACATGTGGTACCAGCAAGTAGCCCAGACCTGATTACTGCTACTCTCAAGTTTCCCAGGATCATTCACTTATTCTTTCACTCAATAAACATTTTTTGTGGTCCATGAGGTGTCAGTACTGCCATCAGGCATTATGAGGTGAAGAGGGTTCCATAAAGAAGACTCAGATGTGGCCCCTACCCTTAAAGATATGATAGTGTCATGAGAGAGGCAAGGTAGGTACAGAAATAGCCATAGAACCAAGTCCAAGTCCATTGGAGTAATTGAGACACATGTCATAGACATTCCTAGGAAAGAGAGATGAATTTCTTGCTGTGGACATCCCAAAGTTCCTGCAGAGAGGATGGCCTGGAACTGGGCCTGGAGGAGCCATGGGAAATGGCCGTCCTGGTAGAAGAAATGTGTGGAGAAGTGTCAGGAACAGAATAGATGGACTTAGCTACTAGGAAGGGCATGAATGGAAGATGTAGGTAGTAGGGTAAGTGGGGACCCAAAGGACTTGAAATGCCAGAGTTTGGACAAGATTCTGTCAGCCACAGCAAGCCCAAGGGTCACTTTGAGCAAGGAACCCTATTTTCAGGACTTCTCAGGAAGCTGATTTCTTGCTCATGACTAGGCCTAAACCTTGAGAAATGTCCCCCTGCCGCTCTAAATGCCAATACTCCTTTTAAGCTTGAAAAAAACCAATTTTGCTGGGAATGTAGTGAGCTATTGATGGATTTAAGTTTCTCCTTTTTCTTTCACAGAAAATGCCTCTTGTGCCTCTCTGATAAGTCTGAAAGGACACAGACTCGGCAGGTGCCAAGGCTAAGCCATATTTGGGGATAGAGAGAATGTGTGAAAATTAGAGCTTAATAATATAGATGAAGGACTGTTGTGTAACATGCACAAGGAAATATTCATCCCCTTCATGAGGCTCATAGCAATACCATAAAATTTCCTCAGGGACAACCCGAAATGTTGGAGAAATGTTAATGGTGCCTTTTGATCTCAGGATGCACTCTTGGATCTTACAATAGAACTCCCTGAAGGTGACAGTGGCCCTTTGAGAAGGGGCAAAAGGAAAGGACATGAGGAAGGATTTCTGTCACACCTGACCACAAAGCTCCAACTGCCACTGGGAGGAAAGGCCAGATGTGGACTAGGAGCAGATGAGAAGATGAGGACTGCTATTCCTCAAAGATTAGGTCAGGAAAAAAAAAAAAGATTATGTCTGTAATTTTTTTTATTATTTATTAAATGGGAATTACTATCATCAAGCATTTAGACTTTCTTGTCTCTGTTAAGACTCCATTTTTTAAAAAAAATTCTTCTATTTATTCTGTCCTTTCTCTCTCCTTAGTCTCCATTGCTTGTAAACTGAACCAGATGTCCCAGACCTTACTGATCCATAGGTTCAAAAGATGTCCCATTAATCCTAACAGTATAAGAACTCTGTTCACATGAGCCTACAGCAACATGGAATGGCATAGATGCCAATGTCAATCTATCCCAGCCCCTGCATTGTCTGAAATGTCTACAACCTTCCTATCTTATGCCCCAGTTTTAAAAATATTAAACATCAAACATGTGAAAAGTTGGGTTTTTTATTCACATATATATTTGTACATATATGCCATCATCTTCTCTATTAGTATATTTTGTGCTGCTATAACAGAATCCCTAGGACTAAGTCATTTATAATGAAAATAAATTTATTGGCCTACGGTTCTGGAAGATGGGAAGTCCAATACGGAGGGGGCAGCATCTAAAGAGGCCAGCATTGTTGAGTCATCCCATGGCCAAATATGCATGTGTGTATGTGGGTAGGGGGCAGATTGCAACCATGACCCAAATAGACTAGTTAGGCTTTACCTCCCGGCACACTGAAGATCAAGTTTCCAACACATGAACTTTTGAGGGATACTTTCAAACCATACTATCTGTCTTCTACCAAAACACAAATACTCTAGTACATATTAGCTTACGGAGAGAGTTAAGACCCACAAGCCTCCCAGCTTCACAGTCAGCCTACTCTAAATTCCACCCGGGATTAGGCTCTCCTGCTACACATTAAACAGATCCTCCCTGCCCCACCTTGTCATCATGCTGGTTTTACGTAATCATTTATAGCTTAAAATCAGTTTTTACAATTGGCACTCCTCTGGTGTCAACTGTTGAAATCTGTTTGCCAAAACACTGTCTCATGCAAAGCTCTAATTTGTTGCTGAATTGCTGCTCTTTATCGTGAAAGGACAGTTTATCATTTTGGGCCAAGAACTGGGTTTATAAGTGTTTACATAGCAATTTGTAGAGTAGCATTTTAAGATGACTTCAGCAGATAGCTGTCAGGACAATATTTGCCTCCTGCAGAAGAACAAAGTGGAACAAGCATGAGCTTTAGTGTCAGATAGACATGGGTTTGAATCTCACCTTTGTTGTTTAGTATCTGTGAGAATTTAACTCCTGTGTGTCTCAGTTGTGCAGTACCATTGATAAAATATTG
The DNA here is from genome assembly GCA_004024805.1 of Geosciurus inauris. Taxonomy (NCBI): domain Eukaryota; kingdom Metazoa; phylum Chordata; class Mammalia; order Rodentia; family Sciuridae; genus Geosciurus; species Geosciurus inauris. The sequence continues at coordinate 22,475 of PVHX01024447.1, forward strand.
TCATGAGGATTAAAATAGACAATATATGTAAGGCTCATGGCTAAAGGGACTCAATTAATGATGGCTGCCATTATTTATATTATTATTAAAATGGATTGCATTGCCTAAGGCTACAGAAGAGAAACATTTCTAAATACTTGGGGTCAACCAGCCATGGTTTATGCAAAGCACTCACACAAGCTCTCTCTGCTTCTACACTCACAGCAGACATCATTAATCAATAATCATACTCTCCTACTGAGGCTACACTTGGCCTCAGAACCCTCCACACAATATTATGAGCAGCCACTAGAGCTATTTAGTTAGTAAACAAAAATACTGGAGCCTAGTTACATTTGAATGTCAGATAAACAATGAATAGTTTTTCAGCGTAAGTATGTTCCATATATTAGTTGAGTCATACTTATACAAGAAACTGTATTAGAATTATTATACTAAGAATTATTCATTATTCACCTGGAATTCAAATGCAACTGAGAATTTACTTAGTGATCCTTGTATGTGACTGGGATTCCTACATTCTACTTGGAAAGCCTTGTCTACACTTAAGTTGAAATTGACTCACTATACCTGACCTCTATCTATATAAATCACAACTTTGAGCTACCTAATTACTAAAACTCAGTTCTAACTAGTGTTAGAGATAAAGGTTACCATTCAGCTTATGTAACTGGGAATTGCATCAGGCACCAACGGATTTAAGAGCTCAAACAATGGGTGCTGTCTCTATCCCTCTCTCTGTCCCTTAGGCCTGTTTCCCTGAGGGCCCTTTCAACCTAGTTCTCTCCCACTGCCAGAAAAGAAGCTTTCCTCAAGGGCAGATTTATTCATCTCCAGTTTAATAAACAGGTAATTTCTCCCAACAGCTATACATCAATCCAGGGCAAGTCTGGTTGACCTACTGAAATCTTTTTCTTTTCTTTTCTTTTTTTCTTTTTTTATACCTGAGATTGAACCCAGGGGCACTTAACCACAGAGCTACATCCCCAGCCCTTCTTTTTTTTGGTACTGGAGATTGAACTCAGTGGCACTCGAACACTGAGCCACATTCCCAGCCCTATTTTGTGTTTTATGTAGAGACAGGGTCTCATTGAGTTGCTTAGTGCCTCGCTGTTGCTGAGGCTGGCTTTGAACTCGCGATTCTCCTTTCTCAGCCTCCCTAAGTGCTGGGATTACAGGCTTGAGCCACCGCATCCAGCTCCCCAGCCCTTCTTTATATATATATATTTTTTAGACACAAGGTCTCACTAAGTTGCTGAGGCTGGCTTTGAACTAGCAATCCTCCTGCCTCAGCCTTCCTGGCCTGGGATTACAGGCATGTACCCCTGCACCCAGCCCCTAATTTCAACTTCATGCCTGCCTCTAACCCTAGAACTGTTGTCAACAGGACACGCCTTGCTGGATTATGGGCCTCTGTCTATGGATTAAGAAATTAAGAAACCTTCATAGGTTGTCCACCAGGACTATTTGGCGGCTTCTTCCTCCTCCTCCTCCTCCTCTTCTTCTTCTTCTTCTTTTTCTTCTTCTT
>PVHX01024448.1:0-23991 GCA_004024805.1 Geosciurus inauris
CAGGCCAATATCCTTCATAAACATAGATGTAAAATTCCTCAAAAAGTTCTAGTAAACCAAATTCAAAAGCATATTAAAATTATCCACCATTTGGTGCAACCACTATGGAAAGCACTACATAGATTCTTCAGAAAAACTGAAATTGAACCACCATTTGACCCAAATATCCCACTCCATAGTCTATACCTAAAGGACCTAAAATCAGTATACTACAGTGACACAGCCACATCAATGTTTATAGCAGCTCAGTTCACAATAGCTAAATGATGGAACCAACATAGATGACCTTCAGTAGATGAATGCATAAAGAAAATGTGGTACATCTACACAATAGGATATTACTCAGCTTTAAAGATGAATGAAATTATGGCATTTGCAGGTAAATGGATGGAACTAGAGAATATCATGCTAAGTGAAATAAGCCAGTCCCCAAAACCAAAGGTTGAATGTTTTCTCTGACAAGCAGATGCTGATCCATAATGGGGATGGGTAGGGAAGAATAAAGGAACTTTAGATTGGGTGGAGGGGAGGGAAGGGAGGGTTGGGGCTGTGGGGATGGGAAGGATGTTGGAATGAGGCAGACATTATTAACCTATATACATATATGATTACACAACTGGTATGATTCTGCACCTTGTACAGCCCGAGGAAAGATAAGTAGTGCTCCATTTGTGTACAATGTATGTCAAAATGCATTCTACTGTAATTAATAATTAATTAGAACAAATTTAAAAATTAAAAAAATAAAAAATATTATCCACCATTATAAAGTTTTATTCATCCCAGAGATTCAAGGTTTTTCAATATGTGGAAATCAATAAGCATGTTAAACCAAACCAGCAGAACAAAAGGCAAAAAAAATTCGACCATTTAATTAGATATAAAAAAGTCATTTGGATAAAATTAGTCATCCATTCATAATAAAAACACTAAACAAAGTAGATATAGAAGAAACATAACTCAAGATAAAAAAAGGCATTTACAATGAGCCAAAATTTATCATTATATGAAATGGAAAAAATCTAAAACTTTCTCCATAAGACCTAGAACAAGACAAGGATGCTCCCTTTCAACACTTTTATTGAATGTTACTAGGATGTTCTTGTCAGACAATTATTGAAGAGAAAGAAATAAAGGGTAAATAAATTGGAAAAGAAGAAATCGAATGCAGATTACACACTCTTGTATACTGATAGCCCCTCACACTCCACCAAAGCACTATTAGAGCAAATAAACAAATTCAGCAAAATTTCAGGATACAATATCACAAAAATCAGTAGCATTGCTATAAGGCAATAACAAGTTATATGCAAGAAAAATTAAGAAATTAATCCCTTTTACCATAGCTACATTAAAATAAAACACCTAAGAAAAATTCAAATGGATGAAAAATCTCTATAATGAAAAGTTTAAAATATTGACAAAAGTTATTGCAGAGGACCAGAGAGTAATGCACATAAATACAACTATCTCATACTAGACAAAGGTACCAAAAACATTCATTGGAGAAAAGATAGCCTCTTCAACAAATGGTGCTGGGAAAACTGGAAATCCATTTGCAGCAAAATGAAACTGAACCCCTATCTCTCACCATGCACAAAACTCAACTCAAAGTGGGTCAAAGACTTAGGAATTAGACTAGAGACCCTGCATCTAACTGAGGAGAAAGTAGGCCCAAATCTCCATCACATTGGATTAGGCCCCAAATTCCTTAACAAGACTCCTATAGCACAAGAAATAAAAGCAAGAATCAATAAATGGGATGGACTTAAACTAAAAAGCTTCTTCTCAGCAAAAGAAACTATCAAAGAGGTGAACAGAGAGCCTACATTCTGGGAGCAAATTTTTGCCACATGCACATCAGATAGAGCACTGATCTCCAGGATATATAAAGAACTCAAAAAACTTAACACCAAAAAAACAAACAACCCAATCACTAAATGGGCTAAGGAGCTGAATAGAAACCTCTCAGAAGAAGACATACAATCAATAAATATATATATGAAGAAATGTTCATCATCTCTAGCTATTAGAGAAATGCAAATCAAAACTACACTCAGATTTCATCTCACACCAGTCAGAATGGCAGCTATCCAAAATACCAGCAACAATAAGTGCTGGCGAGGATACAGTGAAAAAGGTACACTCAAACATTACTGGTGGGACTCCAAATTGGTGCAACCAATCTGGAAAGCAGTTTGGAGATTTCTTAAAAAACTTGGAATGGAACCACCATTCGATCCAGCTATCCCACTCCTTGGCCTATACCCTAAAGATTTAAAAACAGCACACTACAATAAAGCAGTCACCTCAATGTTTATAGCAGCACAAGTCACAATTGCAAAAATATGGAAGCAACCCAGATGCCCTTCAATAGATGAATGGATAAAGATACTGTGGTACATATACACAATGGAATATTATTCAGCAATGAAAGAAAATAAAATTATGGCATTTGCAGGCAAATGGATGGAATTGGAGAACATTATGCTTAGTGAAGTAAGCCAATTCCAAAAAATCAAATGCCGAATGTTCTCTCTGATTAGTGGATGAGGATACATAAGGGGGGTGGGAATGGGAAACATAGGAGAAATGCAGGAACTCTGGATGCAGCAGGGGGGAGGTGGGAGGAAGGAAAGGGGAATGGGTATAGTAATGATGGTTGATTGAGAGGGCCATTACTATCCCTGGTGCATGTATGAGACACAAATGGTGTGACTCTATCTGGTTTGCAACCAGAGAAATGAAAAAACTGAGCTCTGTTTATGTACTATGACTTGAAACACATTTGAATAAAATAATTAAATTTAAAAAATTAAAATAAATAAAAAAATAAAAAATACAAAGTGAAAATACACCATATGTTCAAGAATTGGAGGAAAGTTACTGTTAAAATGTCCATACTTAAAAATACAATCTAAATATTCATTACAGTCCTTGTTAAAATACCAATTGCATTCTTTGAAGAACTAGACAAAAACAATCCTAAGTTTATACGGAACCACAAAAAACCCTGAGTAGCCAAAGCTATCTTGAAAAAAAAGAATAAAGCAGTAAACATTACTCTGCCTTATTATAACATACACTACGAAGCAGTACTAATAAAACAGCATGTATTGTCGTAAAAACAGATATATCGACCATTGGAAGATATATTGACCATTGGAAATGGGTAGATAATCTGGAAGATAACTCACATTTTCTGTGAACTGATTTTTGATAAAGGTGCTGAGAACATGTGTTGGAGAAAGGACAATCATTATAATAAATGTTGCTAGAAAAATTGATTATCCACATGAACAAGAATTAAACTAGACATCTCTCACCAGTTACAAAAGTCAACTCAAAATAGATTAAATTTAAACTTAAGTCCAGAAACTATAAAAGTATGAGAAGAAAACATGAGGAATACTTCAGGACATCAGAATGGGCAAAGAGTTTTTAGAACATATCCCCAAAATCATAGGAAGCAAAAACAAAAATAGATAAATGGGATTATATCAAGTTCTGTACAACAAAGTCACAATCAACAGAATACAGATACAGCCTTTAGAACAAGAGGATATATTTGCAACATATACATTTAACAAAGGCTTGATATCTCAAATATACAAAGATCTCCAAAAATAAAACAATTGTTAAAACTGGGCAGTAGATCTACATATACATTTATTAAAAGAAGACAACTGATAGACAATAGGAATAAGAAACATACTGAACAACACTAATCAGGTGGATGAAATCAAATCCATAATGAGATATCACATTACCCAATTAAGAATTGAAATTATAAAATAAGACTAACAATAACATGCTGGAAAGGATATGGAGCAAAGGGAACACCATTGGTAGGGATGTAAATTAGTGAAGTTGTTATGGAAAACAGTACAGAAGTTTCTCAACACTTTAAAAATATGATTTAATACATGATTTGACATTCTCAGTAATGGTTATATCCAAAGGAAATAATATCAGTATGTTGAAGAGACTGAACTCCCATGTTCACTGCAGCACTATTCACAATAGCCAAGAAATGTAAACAACTTAAGTGTCCTCCAAAAGATGAATAAGTAAAGGAAATATAGTACATAAACTTTATGGACTACCATTTAGTCATAAGAAGAATGAAATACTGGCATTTGCAAAAACATGAATGGAACTGGAGATCATTATGTTAAGTGAAATAATCCAGTCAAAAAGACAAAGCCACATAATCTCAGTCATGTACATCAAAAAATTGATATCATGGAAGTTAAGAATAAAATTGTGGTTACCAGAGGCTGGGGAGAGAATGAGGTGTTGAAGAAATGTTGTTAAATATATCTTAAGTTACAGTTAAATTGGAGCAAGAAGTTCTTGCATGCTATTGAACGTTAGTTGAATATAGATAGTAACAATGAACTGACACAGAAAGAAATGAGTTTTGAAAATTTTCCTGTGAAGAAATTATGTTTGATGAGATAAATGCTTGAGAAGATAAATGTTTTATTTGATTTAAATATTAGACAGTATGTACAGGTACCAATCATTACACAATCTTCAATTAATACGTGGAACTCAATTTTATGTATCAGTTAAAATGTAAATAAAAATAAAAAATAAATTGTACTCCATGTTTTTATAATTATGTCAAAATTAATCCTAATGTTATGTATAACAAAAAACTAATAAAATTTAAAAAGTAAACTGCATGGCCAGAATTGAAAAGACTACTAAATTTTTTTTAAAAAATTAAAAATAACATATCATGCATGATAAATATGTAGTATTATCATAAGTTACTTTTCTTTTGGTATCAGGGATTGAACCTATGGGCACTTAAACATTGAGCCACATTCCCCAGACATTTTTAATTAGTTTTTTTTAAATTTTGATATAGGGTCTTGCTAAATAGCTTAGAGCCTCACTAAGTTGCTGAGGCTGGCTTTAAACTTGTGATCCTCCAGCCTCAGCCTCCCTAGCTGCTGGGAATAAATTAATAAAAATAAACAATTAAATACAGTTATACAAAAATAAATATACCAAGACCAGATGATTATGCAGCTAAGTTATATCTTATCATTAATAAGCACCTACATCCCATGTCTTTATTCTTTCATTTAACAGAAAAAGTAAGCACCCAAATTAATGAAGTGTGTATGATTTCACTATCAAATCATTAAAGAAATGGAAAAGTAGAAGCAGTAAAAGAAGAAAAGGTTTAGTGCATCAGATAAACCAAACTAAAATCTGTGCATCCAGAATTTGATATATAATCAATGATTTATTTTAGTTTTTTAGGGATAATGGCTTATCTATCTGGAAGTTAGAAAAATGGAATGAAATCTCAATCAATATACAAAAATAAACTCCACATGCATTAAAGATTTAAACTAGAATATAAAAATAGACATATTTTGGGGGAAAAGCTAGGAAAATACACATTAAGTCTAGGGATATGAAAGACCTTTACAATCAAGAAAGGGAACAATATTATATCAGGAGGTCCAAGGAGTTCTTCTGTAGAATCTCCAACTTTTAATGACAGAGACATTTCTGCTTAAAATTCATTGAATCCTAAGCATTAATTCTTTAATTCTCTAACAGTTTACAAATACCAAATATCTTGTATTTTTTAAGCATTACCTTTCTCCTAAGGATAGCTAATGAATATTTTGGGGGGTTTCCTGATACCTCAAGAAGTACTCCTGATAAACTTGCAAATCAACTTTATTTTACTCCATCATTTATTCCTTTGCTAACAAAACTTTTATTCAGACCAATTTTATGTGGCAGTGAGGTAAGGAGTGGGAACAGATTTATATGCAAAAGTTTTCGTTAACTTGTCCTCTCCAGTGATATTCTACAAGATCCTTATATGGTGATGTAAAAGTTCTTTTTCTTTTCCCTTTTCTTTTCCAGTGTACAGAAACTGGTATACTAGAAAAGTCCTGGGACTGAGTATGGGAAGCTGATTCCAAATATGTCACTGACTGTCCTGGGGGGAATCTTTAAAACTTTCAGCTTTCTGCTCCGTCTTTGGATATTTAAGTATGTGTGGGATCGAGATTAGGCATTCATGTTATTAAGCATTGTCTGATTCTGATTGTCAACTACAGTGGACACTACTGAGGAAAAAGTGGGGAAAAGAGTTTATTATGTTAGCCCTGAAGAAGAAAAAGCTTATTAGCACATGATTACTGCTTTCATGTATATAAAAGACTAACATAATAAGGAAATTTTATATTTGCCATTTAGTATACAAAGGTAGAAGCAGGACCAAAAAGGGTAGAAGAGACTAGAGGATAGGATGTAGTGTTGAGAGGAAAATCTAAGAAGACATTTCAGATTAATATAGGAAATATCATTTTTAATTGCACTGTTCCCAGATGAAATGGTGTCTGGGAATTGAGAGATTTTTTCACCTGTCTAAAGTGGTAGTCAAGTTGAATGGTGAAATAACCACATAGAAGCATTGTAATAGAGAAAAGTCAGTCATAGATTGGGGGTGGAATGAATAGGTCAAACTAGACGGAATTTAATGTCCTATCCAACCTGAGATTCTATGACATTGGGGAAGTTATCATTGCACAGCTAAGTTGAAAATGGTTATAGACTGTGCTATCATGATTGTAGAAGATAGTAAAATGTAAGACTTTCTCCTATTTTGTGTAAGGATAGATCAAGAAAATTATCTTTGTAGGAAAATGAAATTATGTCATTTTCAGGAAAATAGATGGAACTAGAGACTATTATGTTAAGCAAAATAAGTCAAACTCAGAAGGTTAAAGGTCATTTTTTTCTGATATGCAGATATAGAGAGGAAAAAGGAAAAGAAAATGGGGGAATCTCATGAAAATCAATGGGAGATCAGTAAAGGAAAATCACCCATGTGTTGAAGGTAGGGAGAGAGGGGAAAGAACTGAGGAGTGAAATTGGTCAAATTGTTATATTGTGTGCATGTATGAATATGTAACAACAAATTTCATCATTATATACAACTACAATTCACCAATAAAATGTGGCAAAAAAAGGAAATGACCTTTTTTAAAGTAATATCTCTTCTCAATGTACATATACTCCTATTATTTGAGACAATGAGAAATGGATGAGCTCAAAACCAAGCAATGCTAGTATAGCAGATTCAGAGCGTTTAGGTTTAGCAAGTGCCCAATGGCAGCACTCATGCTCTCATTTGTACAGATCAAGCATAAGACAATAATGCAACTGTAGGCCTGGACAGAAAGGCCAGCACAAAGCTGCATTAAATGTGCCACTTTGATTTTCTACATATCCTATATTATAGAAGAGAAATACAGGTCTCCTACCACTGGGGAAGTATGATTTTTCTTTTGTCATTTATTGAGCACTTACCATATATGGTATCTAATTTAATTAGTATTATTGTTCTTGAGGGAGTTACTATAGTAGGTGCCCTTTCATTCTGATACTTTTGGAACTGGTAGTTAATTTGATAGTAAAAATTTGGTTAAAGGAGGTAATTATTTTTAAAAAGATACATAGATATCTTAAACACTTAAGGGCCCAAGAGTGAATATTTTAAGCTTTGTAGGAAATTATTATCTCTGTTGCAACTACTCTACTTTGTTACTGTAACATGAAAATAACTGTAGACAATAAGAAATGTAGCTGTGTTCCTATGAAGCTTTATATATGGGAATCCAACTTTCAATTTCATATAATTTTTTGGTACTGGAGATTGAACTCAGGGATACTCAGCCACTGAGCCACATCTCCAGCCCTATTTTGTGTTTTATTTAGAGACAGGGTCTCACTGAATTGCTTAGTGCCTCACCATTGCTGAGGCTGACTTTGAACTCGTGATTTTCTTGCCTCAGCCTCCCAAAGTGCTGGGATTACAGGCATGCACTATCGCAACCAGCTTAATTTCACATAATTTTTGCATGTCATGAAACAGTCGTCTTTAATTTTTTCTCTGTCATCAATTCTTATCTTGTGGGCAATGAAAAACAGAGATCCCTGGTTGGTTTGTATTGTGGGACTTAGATTAATGACCCTTGATATAGCATATACAGTTTGGGTTTCTTTAGAGTAAAGCAAGGATTAAAAATAAAGAGACTTGCAAGGCAGTCTTAGTGTTGAATGCTTCTCAACAAAGCAATAGCCCCTCTAATATTTTATAACTCTCATGCACATCTAATCTGAAAGCTTTTTTCAAAATTGAATTACTTTTATTAAATATTTCTGAAGAATTTAATTTAATTTTGTTTTTATAGGGTGCCAATTCTACTTTCATACTCATATTTCATGGAATTTAATAACAACTGAAATTGGCACAAAGGGATTTGAGATTGTGGTTTAGCATACAATTCAGCTGGTGATGCAGAGTTTCATAGACTTATCAACAAGTAGCTTCTTAGTGGTCTATTTTCAGTATGCTGTTGGAATCAATCAGGATGCTTTCAAAAAGGGAATGCAGAACATTGTCTAATATAGTAAATTGTTTAAACAGAGGTCTATTTATAGAGCATTTATTTTGGAGTATTTTATATGTTCTTGAGTGGAGAAAACTGAGATCCAAAGAAGATAAGTAATTGCTAAATGTCACAAAACAAATGAAACACCTGGTATAGAAACCCTAAGTAGTCTGATGTGAGAATTGCAGCTCTTATTAAACATGCAATACTGTATTCTCCAAACCCATAAATCCACTCTCCCTCTCCTCTAAGTCATATCACTCTTCATTATATGCCTCAGATGTATGATCATTTGGGGATATTCAAAAGCAGGATGACCACAAATCCTGGTTTACCCTTTATCCCAGTACAATTATTAATAGTGACATTTATACTCTCAAAACATTTGGTTTGCATAATTAATTAGGTGATAGTTTAGATTCTTAGGGCTGATGCAACAGAATGGCATAGACTGGGTGCTTAAAACAATACAATCATATTCTATCTCAGTTCTAGAGGCTGAAGCAATCTCTACTTCTGTCTTCACATAGCTCTCTTGTCTGTATGTAATTGTCAGTTTCCATGTTTCCCTCTTATAAGAACATATGTAATTAGATTAGGGTCCACCCTTATCCAATATGACTTTCATATTAATTGATACCATCATTGAAAATTATATTTCACAATAAGGTCAAATTTACATGTATTATGTATTATGGGTTAGGATTTAAACACATCTTTTGAGGGGATAAAATTTAACCTATACCATATGGATGCCTTTCTTGCATATCTCTTGTCCTTTGACAACTATGTTATTTATATTTATAATTTCCATCATTAGAACTCATGCTGCCCTGGTAAGGCCCTTTGAAGTAGGAGATACCTTAGATGGAGAGAAAATAATTTTATTAGCTTTTCTATTATCTGTACAAATGAGAAAGACCATAGGTATAATTACTTTCAAAGAAAGAGTCTTTCTCAAATATCTTCCCTGCGTTAGATGCCACAAAGGGTGCAGAGAAGTATCAGATGTAACCTTGACTTCTAGAAATTATAGTCTAGTTAAGGAGGTGAAATAAATAAACATAGAGACAAAAATGCATCCTTGCCCATTTGAGTTTAAATTGAAATGAATAGGGGGTACAAGGATTGTAAACAATTTAGTGCCCAAATGAAAGTATCTCCAATGGTAGAAATTCAGACAAATTTAAAGTCTTCTTACTATCCTTTATACGATATTAAACAGGAAGTTTGTATTTACAAAATTGCACTAGATTTAGACAGAGAAGAAGAAAAAGAGCATCCAAATTTAGGGAATCTGTACAAAGATATGAAAACAGGAATGAGCCTGGTAACTGTTGAAGACAACAAAATTCTAAACTGCTAAAGAGGAAAAAGGAGAATAGGGTACATATTAAGTAAGAATGAATGATTTGGTTAGTTAGAATAACTAAACAATGGAAGACTTAGAACATAGCAAGAAGGAATCACTGAGTTGCTTGAGTAGGCAAATGATATAAGGATTATGAAGTAATATAATGAAGGCCATAGAGGGTCTGGGGCTGTGGCTCAGTGGTAGAGCACTTGCCTCGCATGCGTGAGGCACTGGGTTGGATCCTCAGCACCACATACAAATAAATAAATAAAATAAAGATATTGCATTCATCTACAACTAAAAAAATATTTAAAAAAAATGAAGGCAGTAGATCTTAGTAGATCTACTATCAGTAGAGAGGGGCTGCAAGCAAGGGGGCAGTTAAGAAGCTATTGCACAGGTTACAGTTGTAGCTAAGTGGTAGAGCACTTGCCTGGCATGTGTGAAGCATTGGGTTCTATCCTCAGCACCACATAAAAATAAATAAATAAAATAAATTATTGTGTCTATTTACAACAACATAAAAGAGGAAGCTATTGCAATATATTTCAGGATAGCCAGCAGGGCCTGAAGTAGAGACTGAATAGATAGTAACAGATTAATTTAAAAGGATATCAGAGAGAAAAAAATCATGAGTTGACAATAGTTTAGCAGTGATGAAAAAAGTCAACAATTTTGGAGACACTTGAGAAAATTTGTATCTTTGGAAATAATGAAGCATCCACAACCAGTTTTGGCAGTGGAGGTTAATACAAATAATGAACTCAGATGCCTGAGTTTTGTTAATGCTGTGATTTGGGAACAGAAAAACTAAAATAGAATAAGGCAAAGCATTTTTTTTGTTCAATTCTTCTACCCCTCAAAAAAATGACTAATTGTTGATTATGGCTAGATTCCTTCCAGTTAGTCAAAAAGTAGTTAATGAATCTCAAGTATGTGTCATATTCTTTCCTATATGGATAATTATTTGTACAGACTGAAAATATGAGTCTATGGAATATTTGATAATTTATCAACTACTGGCTTGGAATAAAATCTATTCTTTTGACCCTCACCTTAATGTTATCCTCTTTTAGGATTTAACATTTTTATTAGTTGATATGTCTGTTAAGTAGTTTTATCTTAGAGAATGCATCTTCAAAGCTACAAAGGAAACAGAAAATTTATTTACAGGTAATACAGAGGTAGAAAATTAAAGCACTGGAAGAGTAATGGATTCATTATTTCATCTTTCAAGGCCTTCTTAAAGCAGCATATCCTTTGTTTACTCAGTACTTCAATTCAATTAGTGGCTGTCTCTTGGAATCTGACAAGTGCAAGGTTGGCAACCTCCCAAAAGCAATTGTCCGAGATATTGCTTTTTTTTTTTTTTTAAATAATTGGGTCTACATCCAAGGAAATTCCTAGTAAAGGGGTTTTCAAATGCATCAAGAACAACAAGTAGTGAAAGTAGTGATAATTAAGGTTGAATTCAATGGGATGACTAGCCAAAACAAATATGAGAGATAGTAAATAGTATTAATATGGATTTGAGTAGGAAGGAACATTAGAGATTACTTATATCCACTTCCTTTATTTTGAAGACATGAGAATTGACCTTGAAAAAGAAAGGTTTGGACTAAGCACCTTCTTCAAACTAATGGAAGAACTAGAAATCCATCCTCTCATAACTCATGATGGCTAAAAAGATCATTTAGCATATTAAAATATTATGTAACTTCAGATTTTTTTAAAAAATATATCCCCAAGTGCTGGAAATAAATATGTTTAGGGGATGGAGAGTTAAATTAAATGAAGCATGGAGAGGATTCTAGAAAGAAGCAAGGGGTAGTGGGCAGTGGCACCATATGGCACTGAAAAGATAGGCAGTGTTAAATAAGGACTGTAGAGGGCTGGGGCTGTAGCTCAGTGGTGGAGCGCTTGCCTTGTATGTGTGAGGCACTGGGTTTGATCCTCAGCACCACATAAAAATAAATAGATAAAGATATTGTGTCCATCTACAACTAAAAAAGTATTTTAAAAAATAAAGACTGAAAGGTTTTGAATGACAGTTAAAGATTTCTTGCTTTATAAGCAATAGAAATTCTGGTTTTAGATTCTAAAAACTCTGAAAATGTGTGATTTGGTTTCATAGGTTTCCCTACCTAAGTTGAATAGATTTGGAGGTTTTAATTTATATAGTATCATGGAGGTTGGTAACAACTTGGCCAAATGACTGTCTAGAATCATATTATTTATGATATTTAAAACAATTCACATTAATGAAAACAAAGAAAAGGGAGAATATTTGAGACATTTTTCCTTCTAATAGGCTATGGACATTTTCCTGCCTGCCAATGTATAGGTGTAGGAAATTGGTTAGAAGTTGTGTTCAATAGTCACCATTCCCAGAGTAACCTGAAATATAACAAACAAAAAACAAAAACAAACAATGTTCCAGGTCACTACAGAAACCAATGTTACCCATATGAAAAATAGGTGGCTGGTTACTTAAGTGATCCAACTTAAGGGACATAGAGCATACTATTTTTCTACTCATTTCATTATCATCCTCACTTTTCCAAAGCACATGCCTAAAATTCTTTAATTTCCATTATTACCTCTAATTTTATCTTTTAAGACATTTAGGTTAACATGGAAAATTTTTGAAAATAAAAAACTCAACATGAAATAGAGAATGTGTATCAGTCATTACCATCTGAGTGTGACTGAATTTATTCCAGTTTATTTACTTCTATCAAATTCCTGAGAATGGACTGAATGAATGCATGTTCCCATTGGGGATAGAGAAAGAAGGTGAACAGTTACTTTGGAAGTGTTCTTGGTAGGAAAAGTTAAGGAAAAGTTCTGCAAAAGATGGTTAATGTAGGTGGCTGCATGAAGTGTTGGGGGACACTAAATGGGAGGGGGAATTCTAGAAACTTTGCTAAACCTTAGTTCAGGATTTTTACTCCTCCAGGCTACTCTGATGATTTGCTATATTTTGGACTTATTGTGTGGTTTTATAGTTATCTGTTTACTTATTTCCGAACTAGACAGTAGTCTCTTGACTGCAAAATGTATGTTTCATTCATCTCTGTACCATCAGTACCTATGAGAGGTGGCAAGTAATGGGCATACAGAAAATATTAATGAATGAATGTAGAAGTACCAAAGATTTTAATTACTTCAATTTTTTCTAAGGGAACATCCAATTGGGCATATGTTTCTCTAAATTCCATTCTATTCCTGACTGCTCTATATGGAATAGTTTTTTTATTGTAAAATGTGGGGTTATTACTTTAATAGAAATACAAACTAACCAGAAATATCATCATGTCTTCTGATGCCCATTCTGGGAAAGACTCTGATTGCCCTCAAGGGGAGATACAGTAAAAATATATCCTTTAGTGGTGGTTGAAGGCTTGAAGATTTAACTTTTTTCTATATTCACTTGATGTTTCTATATTCACCTGATATTATTAGACTGAAGCAAGTTTGTAATTTAGACTCATCTTGAATGTTGATTGATTAATGACAAGAACCAGCATTTATCAGACTGAGTATTTCTAGAATATTCTTCTGCTCCTAATATGTTATGGGGTATGTTCTGTTGGGGGAAACAAGAAAAGACACAATGTGATTGAATTACCTAGGATATGCTGCATTGCAAAATTAACCCTTGAAATCTCAGTGGTTCCACACAACATGAGTCTTATTCTAGTTCACATTATGTGGTGACCCATATTAACAGGAGCCCTATTCCACAGTCACTTAGAGACCCAGGCTGATAGAGGCTGCATCATCTTGTGAAATCACTCTTATGACAGGAGAAGAGATTTATAAACATTCAGACAATGGCTTTCAAATACTTTGGCTTTGATGTTAATTTTAATTTATAGCTCATTGGCCACAACTAATTTTGTAGTCCAATCTGACTCAGGGGAGTGAAAAATGTAGTGGGGGGGGCAGATGTTTTATATCATTAAATATTTCTGCAAAGACATTCCAGCTCTAAGTGCAAGAGGGATCTTGAGAAGGTAAAGAATAAGAAAATCTTCATCATAGAGCAGGGGAGGGAGAGATAGGAGCATAATACTCCTGGAGTTCCCTAAGGCACAGGAAAATCTTTGTATGAATTGGAAATACCTCCCAGTGAGTGAAGTTGGTTTTCAAAAACTCCAAACATGACTTTGGGCTCAAAGTGAAGAGAATTGAAAAAGTGGCCAAAATGGGGTAATGACAGTGATGGCTAGTTGAGGTTGTTGCTCTAGGTTGCAACCAGCATAGGAAAAGAATTTTTATCACTCAAGTTTTATTTGATGAAAAGATGAAGGTGGGGGTTGGCTTTTGGTTCACAGTACTTAAATACTACCCATTGCAGGGTAAAGAGTGAATGACAGAGGCCCAGTGGACCCCATCACCATGGATGCTGGGGAAATGCTAATGGCATTCAAGTTACACAGATGTCACAGGCTTGGGGCCCAATTAAGGGAGCTAACTGGATTATGAACCATATCTTTGCTTTAGAGAAGAAACTTGCATTTCCTACCCCTTAGACACAGAGCCCAGAATGCTGAAATATAGGGAAATATTGGAGACATAGCTTCACTTCTGGCCCAACGTTTGCCTGAGTTACCACTGGACAAAATCATGTGCATTAAATACTAAATAGCTCTCATTACTGCTGCCAGCCTATACATGGCTCATGCCTCTTTTCAGCTTGACCAGTCATGCACCATGCCCCTTGATAATATTGTTGCTATTTCCTACCTACCCATACCCTTGACTCTGCTCATTCTGAGCTATACATACCATGCTCATCACTACTGTTGTTAATCATGAATCATCCACTGTATCCATTCTTATTATCAGAGTGGCCACATAGTGGGCATCCTGCCCCCACTTTTGTGGGCCTATACACACCTGGGCCATGAGAATAATGTTCCCTGGAGGCATAAGGGATCTCTGACCTAACCAACACATGCATTGCACCCAAAGCCATCAAGTAAAACCAAAGAAGCTAAAAGGTTGTCTACACTATGATGCTGAGATCAACATTGCCTCCCAATGTGACGTCCTAACACACTTTTAAGAGAAAGCCATTTAGTAGAAAAGCAACCTTATAAAGTTGGTGGACACAACTGATCCCCCATGTGTTCAAATCTAAATGTAGCTTCACACAGAGTATGAAAAACCAAGGTAGTGTGATGTATCCTGTAAGAAATCGCACACACACACACACACACAAAAACAGACATAAGCTGCATTGGCAAAAAAGAAGAGCTGCTCATCTGAGCTGCCAGCTTTATTTATATCAATAAGTTACCTTAGGTCACTTGTATCATTAGTACAGTTTTGTTCATTGTATGATTAGGCAGATTACAGAATCAGCAACATTATGCAGCTTATTTCTTTGATTACATTCTACCATTACAATATACAATGTTAGGAGGTCTGTGTAGCTCTCAAGAAAGTCCATTGTTTGAAGTTTCTGTTAGATGGGCAGGTCCAGGAGCAGCAGAGCTTGATGAAATATTGTAGTTATCTAACAAGTGAGTTCCTTCATTTCCAGGAGCTATGGGCCTGAGATCAAGGTTGAGGCTAACAGGGCTCTAACACAGAGCTTCCTCATGGAGGGAATTGCTATAGCAGCTAAGCATTCTATGCTTTTGCATATCAATATTCCCAGTCACTGAGCATCCTATACTTTGTACAGGAAACTTCCTAGAAACTAGGTATTATATATTTTGCATAGGACTTGCTATATAACAAGTATATTATAGTCATAAAGTCAATAGAGATTCCAATTCCAAACACAGAACCCTTACAGAGCCCCCTTTTTTTGGTTTTGTATGATTATTTGAAGGAATAACACTTGTTTGTTCTTTAATATTGGTGGAGGAAAAAAATAAGGTAGGCATCAACAATAACAAGAAAAACATAAAAATCCCAATATCAGAAAACTTCCACCTATAAATAATTATTTAATCAAGTAAAATTAGGTAACTATGAAGTTCACCAATCTAAAAAATCTAATCCTCCATCATCTTGTTGAACCTTCTTAATGATGTCTTTAAGGTAATCTAACTCTTTTGAAATTGAATTACATTTATCACTTAAATTAAAGTAACATATTATTAAGTTCCTGACATCCTTTATGATGAAATAATAATAAATAATAAATTGCAGCCTGATTATCAAAAATAGCTTGACAATGTTGTTTTTGTTCTTCATTTAGCATGTTGATTGCCATTGAAGTATGATTAGTATTTTTTACCATAGCACAGGCCAATTTCATACTTTGTTTATAAGCCCCGACAGTTAGTGCAAGGATACTCACTAAGGAAAATGTCAAGGCCTCAAATTCTGCCTTAGAGAGAAGGTTCACTGAATCATCACAATTTTCATCAAGGGAAATAGATCTTTTTTTTTTAAATATTTTTTTAGTTGTAGATGGACACAATATCTTTATTTATTTTTATGTGGTGCTGAGGATCGAACCCAGTGCCTCACGCATGCGAGGCTAGCGCTCTACCACTGAGCTACAATCCCAGCCCCGGAAATAGATCTTTTATGTATATGCTGGGCAGGATGGTGGCCTATTAAATCTTGTGGGGATGGTAAAAATATAGGCAGTCTGCTAAGACAAAAACAGGTAACATGAGACATATTAGCAAGTATATAATTCCCACAGCTGGGGTACAACAAAAGAACACCATTGTTATTAGGATTAAAGCAGTTACAGAGTTTTGTGTATGTTTAGCAATGAAAGTGGTGACAAAATTTTCCAGAGTACTTTCTAACCCCATTTAAGCCAATAGATGTTGAGCTGAGGCGGTTAGTAATTTTATATCCCCCCAAGTCACTGGAGGTTGAGTATCTTGGGGCCCTCTTGTAGTATTCATTCTCTTTCAAAGAAAGTGATCTTTTTGTTTGTTTGTTTGTTTGGTGGAATCCTCCTCATTCAGGACCAAATGGGATTTAAGGATCTGGTTGTGATGTCAACTCATGATTGACAGGCCTCACACACTGAGCTGGAATCCAAAGAGAACCTGTTGGTGTAAGCACAGCAGCATATATTCCTTTCCTCATGTGATCAAAGGTACAGGGTTCCACCATCCTGGGTCTGGTTGGATCCTATATTTTACATAAATTTTTGGCAATGGTTTTTTGGGAATAAAATGTCTATCCAAAGCATATGTCTAATTGTGAGTATTATCTTTATAGTGCATGTTGAGGGCATCAACTATAAATAAAGCAATGTCTAAGGCATTATCAATATGAGAGAAGCTAGGTCCCCTTTTTGTTTTGTTTTAAAAGGCATGTTTAAAGAGTATGATGCACACATTCAACCAAAGCTTGTTGAGTAGGATTATGAGGAATTCCATAATTTAAAATTATATTCCATTGATTACAAAATTTTGTAAAAGCACAGGATGTATATGCAGGGGCATTATCCATTTGTAAATAAATAGGCTTACTCATAGTGGCAAAGCAGAGTAATAAATGAGAAATTCAAGTGGATACCTTTTCAGACGTATGGGTACTAGCCTGAATGAACCCAGAATGATTATCAATGGAAACATGAAGAAAGGAATAAGGATGAAAAGAAGGGACACGAGTAACATCCATCTGCCAAAGTGCATTAGAATGCAGGCCCTATGGATTTACAGATTCCCACATAGAGGCCCAGAAAGGCACACAGTGAGAACAATTGTTAACAATTGCACAAGCCTGTTGAGAAGAAATAGAAACATTTTCCTTCATTGAGTGTGCATTTTGATGAAAAAATTCATGATATTCTTCAGCATCGTAAAATAAGAGAGAAAGAGATTTCACAGCTTCCTCAGCATGGGCATTGCCTTCCATCAAAGGCCCAGATATTTTGGTGTGGCTGCATATGTGAGCCAGGAAGATAGATGCATGATGTTGTAAAAAGGTTTAAAGGGTTAAAAAGAGAGATAGTAAATTAGAATCCAAATGAAGAGATAACACAGCTACAGAAATATGAAGTACAAGTTTAGCTATATATTGAGAATCTGTAATATTGTTTAAAGTAGTAGAAAACAATCTCATTGCCAGGATAATGGCCAGCCAATTCAGCTCACTGTGGGGAATACTGAGGCAGGGTAAAATGGTCAGTCCATTTATTGTTAATAAAAATTGATACTGCTCTTCTTTGTTTACCTCCATCAGTATATACCATTAGCCCATCCACAAGAGGAATGGTAGAAATTAAGGAATAAGAAATTAAGGATTAATTTCTTAATTTATTATTCCTTAATTAAGGAATAAGGGGAATGTGTAATCCAACATAATACAGATAATCATCCATCATGAGAAATTCAATAAGTGTTAACAAATCAATCAATACAGCTTGATTGTAAGAAGAAAACTAAGTATTGGAGATGGAAAGTTTTTCCATAAGTAAAATCCTGGTAAGTCCATCGGCAATTAATTGAGCATACATATTGGCAAAAGGCATAATATTATGGCCTGAAAAATGAGGAGAATATAGCCATTCTAATACATATAGACCAGGGTGGCCCTTTGAAGAAGCCATGAATGAGGCCATACCATAAGAAGTACTACTGTAACATCAGCACTGGTGTCCAATAGTCCTGTAATTAACTGCTCATTTAAACAAAGTGTTAATTTAGGTCTGCTTTTCAGTGATAGGTAAACATACTCTGATGACAATAGAGCCAAACTCTACATCCCCCCTTTTATTTAAAGGTTATTGAACTGTAACATGAGGAATAACAATCAAGCAAGCAATAGAAGATCCTTTGGGGAGACTTAAAGTCATATGGGACCACCCTTGGATATATATAGTGCTCCTTCTAGTAGCATAAGTTAATTGCTGAAAGGATATTGAGAGGGCTCTGTCTGAACTGGGAACATTTGTGCCATGGGATGTTGAGGGGGTTGGAAAAATGGATTCCCCTCCTTTTTTCCCTGGGTCAATGGGATTTCCTGACATACCAGTAGAGGGATATTGGGTGTCAGGAATCCAATGCCATTGCGCACATACAAGTGTTTTAATTTGAGCAATGGCAGTGGCAGTCAATTGAGCTTGCTGGTGTCCTTGTGTATTAACTTTATTCAGGACACAAGCCAAGTCAGAGTACTCTTGTAAAAACACAGTGTTCTGAGCAGGAGAAGTAACCATTTTAATTAACACTTTCCAATCAGAAGGAACTAAGACATATCCTATTCCCAGGCCCTTAATCATATTAAGAATAAAATTACTACTTATGTTATTTTCCTGAACAGTGCATCTCAATTCTTTAAAAACAGCAAAAGGTAACTGCTCATGTTCCTTCTGGTTAGAGGAATTTAGCCTACAATACATGAGCCTCTTTCCCCACCACAGCTTGCCAGAAACACTCAGTCAATGGAGATCTGACCTGTGTGTGGGGGGCAGCAGTTGATAAGTACAGTGGTGGAGGAGGAGATGGCTGCAAAGGCAGAGGGAATACCTCCATGAAGAATGCTGTGGCAACTGCTGCTAAGTGAGGGGGGCGTTGATATGCATAGCAGTGGATGAGGAGCCTTAGGCAGCAGTGGGGGTGGCTTCATAGAGGAAACTACTGGAAGAGATCTAACACTAGGTGGAAAAGGCACAGCAGGGATCTTAGAAATAGCATCACGACAAAGGAACCAAGCCTGCAACACAAGTAGAGGACATGGCTCCTCATGAAGGTTTTCACCTTTAGCTTCCCAATCTTTTGGAAGTAAAGAACCCTTTCCTGGGTACCAAGTGCAACAAGAATCTGTCTTCATCAGCAAGGCAGCAAGATCAGCATTATTTACAGCATGTCCTACCTTGTGAAGAAAAAAGGAAAGCTCTTCCCGATGATGACATTGAGTGTCAGGGAGAGTTTCCCATAGCTTACCAGTAGGGAATGGTACCAGTCAATGAAAGACCCACATCAAAGCCTGTTCCAGGTGGGTAAACTTTCCCCTTCCCCCATCAGAAGGTCTAGAAGGGACTTTCTTGGACAGATTCATTGCCCCACGTTGTGGCACCAGCTGTTAAAAAAAAAGAGAGAGAGACACAGACACAAGGTGCAGTGGCAAAAAAGAAGGGCTGCTCATCTGAGCTCCCAGCTTTATTTATATCAATAGGTTACCTTAAGTCACTGGCATCATTAGTACATTATTATTTATTGCCTTATTAGGCACAATACAGAATCAGCAACATTATGCAGCTTATTTATCTGTTACATTCTACCATCCATTACAATATGCAATGTTAGGAGCTATATGTAGCTCTCAAGAAAGGCCATTGTTTGAAGTTACTGTTAGATGGGCATGTCCAGGAGCAGCAGAGCTTGGTGAAACATTGTAGTCACCTAGCAAGTGAGTTCCTTCATTCCCAGGAGCTATGTGCCTGAGATCAAGGTTGAGGCTGATAAGGTTCTAACACAGAGCCTCTTCATGGAGGGCATTGCTATAGCAGCTAAGCATTCTATGCTTTTGCATATAAATATTACCAGTCACTGGGCATCCTATACTTTGGTATGGTAATCTTCCTAGAAGCTAGGGATCCTATACTTTTGCATAGGACTTGCTAGATACCAAGTATGCCACAGTCACAAAGTCATCAGAGACCCCAATCCCAAACAGAATGCTTATAGTATTCTAAAGAAATAAATATATCTTCAGTAACAGACTCCCTCCCAAAAAAGGATGTTGACAAAATGCCTTATAAATAATGGCAAAAGAATCATTATAAGAAAAATAAATGAGATTCAAGAGAATGCAAAGATAATTCAATGAAACTGGGAAAATAAGGCATAATATAAATAAGAAATTCAGTAATGAGCTAGAATTAATTTAAAAAAGAATAAAACAGAAATTTGGGGGCTGAGGTTGTGGCTTAGTGGTGGAGCTCTTGCCTAGCACGTGTGATGCACTGGGTTCAATCCTCAGCACCACATAAAAATAAAAAAAATCAAATAAAGATTAAAAAAATAAATTTTGGAAATAAAGAACCCATTAGTTCAAATAAAAATACCATCAAAAGTCTCAAAAACAGACTAGGTTATGCAGAAGAAAAAATATCTGAACTTGAAGACTGGTGTTTTGAAATATATTAGGAACTAAAAGGCAAAAAAATGGGAACAAAAAAGAAATGAAGACCATCTCTAAGACTTATGGAACACCACTTAGTGAATAGATTTTTGAAAGTGAAGAGAAGGAAAAAGTATAAAATATTTACTCAACAAAATAATTGCTGAAATTTCCCCAATGTTGGGAGTAATATTGTCAGCAAGGTACCAGAAGCTCAGAGGATCCCAAACAGACATGACCAGAAAAGATTCTCACTGCCACATATCATAGTCAAACTATCAAAATAAAAGAAAAAGAGAAACCCAAAAACAGTAAGAAAAAATGACTAAGTAATATTTAAGGAAACTCCCATTAGACTAATGTCAGATATCTCAGCATAAACCCCATAGGCCAGGAGGTAATGGAATGACATATTACAAGTTCTGAAATAAAAATAAAACTGCCAACTAATGTTATAATACCAAGAAAAGCTATCCATTAGAAATAAAGAAAAAATACAACTTCCCAGCATGAGTAAAAACTGAGGGAACACCACAAGACTGACCTTACAAAATATGCTTAGAGGGAGTTTGATATTCAGAAGCAAAAGAAAGACAAACTCCATCATGAAATTATAAAACCCATTATTAGAGAAGATACATAAAAAAGAAATAGATTAATATTTTGCTGTCCTTCCATTTATCCATCCTTGCCATCATTTGGTAATCACCATCCTAGTCACAACTTATATATAGTCAATCCTTTCAGATTCCACATATGAGTAAGATAATGCAGTACTTGTTGATTTTTCACTTTATTTTATTTTGGGCAGTGTAAAGACACTATTTTTAAAATTTATTCTTTTTAGTTACACACAGCACCAGGATACACACTGATATTATCATAAAAGCATTGAACACAACCAGCTCCAATTCAGTCTCCAACAGTTCCCACCCCCCTGGACTCCTCCCTCCACTCCACGGATCCCTCTTTAATGAATATACAGTTTATATATATATATATATATATATATATATTTTTTTTTTTTTTTAATGAGTGTCCTGTCAATACATTGAATTCTGGGAAGCTCCATGCCACATCTGTGTATACACATAAGAACGTTTGATCAGATTCATTCCACTGTTCTTCCCTTTCCCTCCCTGTCCCTTCTTTTTTCTCCTCAATCTCCTTTTTCTACTTTACTGATAATTCCTCTATTTTGATAAAATTCCCTCTCCTTTTTTTTTCGAGTTTTCATGTCTGGCTTATTTCACTTATCATAGTGATTTACAGTTCCATCCACTTTGTCACAAATAACAGGATTCAATTTGTCATTTTGATGATAACCCTTCTTTTGATCTTTATTTGTGAGCTCTGGGATTTCTTTTGGGGTTTCTTTGAATGTAATATGTCTTTGAGTATTCTTTTCAGTGCTGGCTTTGTGGTCATAAATTCTTTTAGCATATCTGAGCCATAGAAAGTTTTAATTCCCCATCTAA
Source organism: Geosciurus inauris (assembly GCA_004024805.1). Taxonomy (NCBI): domain Eukaryota; kingdom Metazoa; phylum Chordata; class Mammalia; order Rodentia; family Sciuridae; genus Geosciurus; species Geosciurus inauris. Next base: position 22,332 of record PVHX01024448.1, read on the forward strand.
TTTGGAAGACAGCTTAGCTGAGTGTAGCAATCTTCATTGGTAATTGTTTTATTTTAGCTCTTATAATCTCATTCCAGGTCCTCCTTTATTTTAGTCTCTAAGTTGAGATTCCAGAAGTGAGTTTTATTGGTTTGCCTCTAAATACAAATTGATGTTTCTCTCTTGCTGTTTTAATTCTCTTTCCATATTTCTATGTTAGGTATTTTTGTTATGATGTATCTTGGAAAACTTCTTTTCTAATCTGGTCTACTTGGTTTCCTGTATGCCTCTTGTATGTATATGTCTATTTCATTTCTTATATGGGGAAAGTTCTCTGTTACTATCCAACTGAAAATATTCCTAATGTTTTTAGCTTGTATCTCCATGTTCTATTTTTTCCCAGAGACTCTCAGGTTTAGTCTCTTGATATTGTCCTAGAATTCTTGTATATTCTGATCATGTTCTATCATTTTCCCCCTCATTGCCTATTGTGTAGTCAAGTTTATGTGCCTTGTATTTAAGGCCTGTAGTGCTATCTTTAATGGCCAAAGTTCTATTTTTTAAAAATATTTTAGTTGTCAATGGATCTTTATTTATTTATATGCAGTGCTGAGAATCAAACCCAGTACCTCACACATGCCAGGCAAGCACTCTACCACTGAATCACCACCCCAGCCCCCAAAGTTCTATTTTTATGCAATCTAATCTGTTGGTGATTCTTTCAAGTGAATGTTTAATTTGATACATTGTTTCTTGCATTTCCAGGAGTTCTGATTGGCTTATTTTCAATATCTATGTTCTTTATTAAAATGGTCTTTTACCTTCTGCATTTGTTCCCTTAATTAATTCCTTAGATCTTCTTCATTGAACATTTTCAGAATCAGTTTTTAAAAATATGCCTCTAGAATTTCTTCCACTTCCATTTCTCTGCAATCTTTTGTTAGAGAATTGTGAATTTGGTGGGGGGGGGTATTTGTTTACCTATTTTCTCATGTTTTCAGAGGTCTTGTATTTGAACATCAATTGAGATGTATTACCATTCCTCTTTGGTATGTATTTCCTTTTTGTGTATAGTTATCATTTTTATTCTGAGACTTTTCTCAATTTTTGATATATAGGTAGATGTCATGGGTTGGGACTGGAAGTCCCTCTCTGATTGTTACTCCTGGGGGTCTGACTATTGGTTTGAAGTTTATGTTTTCTCAGTTCTATGAGTTGACATAATGTTAAGGCTCAGGTGGTGCTAGATCATGTGTGGGGTGAGATTCGCTTTTGCTTCACTGGTTTGCTTGTATTTCTCAGCAGCATATTTCTACTCTCTGATCTTGAAGTGTCAAACTCACTTTCCTGTTCCTCTTAGAATGAGGAGGAATGCAGGAATAGCACAAATTCAGCAATAAATATATTGTCTTAAGATAGATGTCTGGTATTTACTTTGACATCTGCAGCACTAATTGACACCTGTATAGGAATGTTGATGTCAGCATTTCACATAATAACCAATGATGAAAGCAGATGTCTACACGTTTGTACATTGCAATAATCACAACATATATTGGGTAGGTATTATACCAAATGTATGCTTCTAAATTTTAGAAATATTACAGTTTCTTACATAAAGAGAAAATAAGGTAGGAAGGCTAGAGAAACTTCAAAATATTTTTTAAAAAACAATCAGAGG
>PVHX01024449.1:0-23994 GCA_004024805.1 Geosciurus inauris
AGGAAAAGTTAGTGAGTGGGTGAACATATGGACCAATCAATGGATGGATGGGTGGGAGAATGGATAGATGGACAGATGGATGGAAGGACAGAGGGGCAGGCACAAGTATGAGTGAATAGGTAGATGGATGGACAGATGAGTAGAAAGACAGGTGATGTGTATATATAAAGTCCTTGCACTTATGTGAGAATGGACTACATAAAATTTTACACTTGTTCATCAAAGCATAAATCATAGAGAAGGACACAAATAGATTAAACAGATTTTCATGACCTCTTCAAATTCTAAGATTCTATTTACCACCTCAGTTGTGTGTTTTTGTGCTCCAATCTATTGTTTCAAGATATCTGGACACAGAGAGTGGCCCCAAGGGCATTCACACTGTTTTCCTTGACTTCTCACTCTAATCCCACCTCAGGGGTCTGTGATGGTCCTTCCAAACCACCATTGTGGCTGTTGCCAATGTTGGGTGTTCTTGAGGCCAGAAGATGGTATTTAATCTCTAGGGTCTGCCCTGCCTAGGAGTCAGGCTACTTTCCATGCAGAAGAGGAAAGGTCTCTCTCCCTGCCTTCAGGACACTCTGTGCCAAGTTTCCAAAGCAGGAATGCTCACAGCAGAGAGTGTCACAGAGTTAATGGAACCGCTTCATCAAGTCAGAGCTGATACCACTCAAAACAAAAAAAAAAGAGTGAGTGAGAGAGGGAGAAAGAAGCTGAGTCTTGGTCCTAGAAGCTGATACAAGGATAAAAACCAGGACTTGCAGGCCAGCCTACCTTCCAACAACCAAGGCTGGGTCATTCTATCTAGATTCTCCTTCCCTTCACATCATTGCTCCTCCGTTAAGCTCTTTGTTCTTTTCTGAAAACACATCTCTGAGGGGCTCCCCCGCCAGTTTATCTGGCATGTCCAGACACACCCAAACCTGAGCAGTAGCCAAGCTAGGCTCAGGGTCAACTGAAACTCCTTGCTACAGGAGGTAGCAACTACCTGCCCCACTCTGAAACCCCCAAAGACTGCCTGACTTGTATTCTGTAGCAGGCACCATATAAAAAGAAATCATGCTCAAGAGGTTGTACCATCTTTAAAAAAATCAACACTGATTTCACTGTCCCATTATTTTCCAATCCTGAATGACATTGTCTACTTTTCTAGGGGGAGATAGGGGGTTACCAGGGATTCTACCAGGGACACTTAGCCACTGAGCCGCACCTCTAGCCCTTTTTAATATTTTATTTAGAGATAGGGTCTCACTGAGTTGCTTAGAGCCTCACTAAATTGCTGAGACTGGCTTTGAACTTGCAATCCTCCTGCCTCAGCCTCCCAAACCGCTAGGATTAAAGGTGTGCACCACCATGCACAGCTGCCATCTCCTTTTCTAATTCAGAGGCAGAAGGAGGGGCCAGGGCTTTCCCTGGGCCTGTTTACCCCAAGTCCGTACTGGCCCTTTCTCCTGCTCTGTTCTGCACCCCAATGAGGCCTGAAGGTTGTGCTCATAAGGCTCCCACCTCAGCTTGCTTCTTGCTGGGTTTGGCCAATGGGAGGTTCTGGTTAAAAAAAAAAATAGATAAATAAGTAAAAATTTTTAAAGAAAGAGAAAGTACTCAGGGTATTTCTCCTGCTCACGTCTGGTGGTAACTACATTTCCTTCATACTCCTAGTTCACCTCAGGCCCAACTCCCTCAGGTGACCCAAGTCTTTGGGTCCTTTTCCCTCTTTATCCTTCCAGCCTTGTGGTAGTAGGGGCTTCCTACTACTCTCTCGCCTGGCCTCCTCATTGTCACCTGCTTGGCATCTGAGCCCCTCTATCACCTTATACCTAACTATCTTCCTGAAACACTTTCCAAAGAACATATTCAAGTGATTCCTGCTTCCTGGCTAAACCATGGCCATCACCAAAATCACTAAGAAAAAGGATCTTCACACCACAGTGGATGAGATCATTACTAAGAATGAACTTTGATAACTTTATATTTCATCTCTGATTCATCATATGAATTTGCATCTCAGAGAGAAACACCCTTGATCCCTGTGAATTTTTAATGAGAGAAGGAGTTTGCATTTTTTATTTAACTCAGACATGAAGATGCATCTTTTAAAAATTCCTTTGCCTCCCTTGATCCACACTCACTCTTGAGAGATGTTGTAAGAGCCTGCTAACTTGTCTCTAATGCGACCTCTGGATGCTCAATAGTGTATCTTTGACACAGTCGCCACAACTTAAAACAAAATCCCAACAGCCACCATGCTCTGCATGGACCAGTGTCATCAGCTGCTTTCCTTTCTCTACTCCAAGTCTCCTATCTCTGCCCTTCCCAGCCCACTGGCTTCCCTCTGGTCATCACAGTCCCAGCTCATTTGTGACTTAGGTACTTTTGATGCTGTTCCCTCTGCCCCCAGAACATCCCATATCTGTGTCCTCCTGTCATTCAAGTCCGAACTCAATCTCCTCCCTACCAGCCATCTTCTTTCTCTTTAATCTATTTTTATGGAATTTTTATGGCATTAAATCCACAAAAACTAACTTCTTTATTTGTTTGCGTATGTGAGAACATGGCGACCACTATCTTATTCCCCCAGTGGACCTCCAGCATTTAGGAAATCTGAACCCCCATTTCTCAGTGGAGAGAACTGAAGCCCACTCATGTTCAGTGGCATGTGCAAGATCTCTGAGCCGAAAAGCTGACATGACACCTTACAGGCCCCTCTGCCATACTCACCTCCTGTCTTAGACCCTTCAGGGCTGCATGGCCAAGAATTCTCAAGGACTGGACAAAAGGTTGCCTTCTCCCTGGATACTTCTGCAGCACATTTGTTAATAATACAGCTGCTTGTATTATTTTGCATCTCCATGAGCTTTGGCCTCGTGAAAACCAAGTAAATAACCACTATTAATTCCATATTGAATTTCTTTATGAATATATTCATTGCTAAAATGCAATTTTTTCTGGTTATAGATGCTCATATAAATTCATGCTTGCATCTATATGTTTAAATAATATCTCCTTCTACCACTCTCTTTCACTTGCCCTTGGCCATTGGCTCTTGAACTTTTACCTGGCTGAATGATTCACAATGGTGCTATGTTCTGTTCAGAAATGTTCCCCTGGTGGCTCTGGTAGTTCTTGTTATAATTGGACATTAAAAATAAATAACAAGGGCTGGGGTTGTAGCTCGGAGGCAGAGTGCTTGCCTAGCATGTGTGAGGCACTGGGTTCAATCTCATCACTGCATATAAATAAAAAAAATAAAGGTCCATTGACAACTAAAGAACTATTTTAAAAATAAATAGCAAACTGGGGATGTGACTCAGTGGTTCAGTACCCCTAAGTTCAATCCCCAGTACCATAAATAAATAAATAAATAAATAAATAACAAAGAACCATTCAGCAGGCTTAGGGATCCTGCCCACCATAACTGAGCTCCAAACTCATGACAAGAACCTAAAAGTCTGCAAAACCTCCTAGCATATTCTTTAGGTAGGGAGGAAACTAAAAGAGGTCTAACATATACATATCAGTGGTCAGGCTAACCCCAACACTATCACATTTCATCTGCCAAAGGCAGAGGGAAAGGGCTGAATGTGTTAAAATCAATTGCCTTCATGGAACTGAACTCTGAAGGCATTCCTTAGGGCAGCTGGGAGAAGATGTGTAAGGTAATCGTGTTTATCCAGATTGAAAATGAGAACTTACTAGTTTATAAAAGACCCTTAATTATTTTGTTTGTTTGTTTGTTTTTGGTTTTGGAGTTTTTTGTTGTTGTTGGTGGTGGTGGTGGAAGCACCAGGTATTGAACTCAGGCACTCGACCACTGAACCACATCCTCAGCCCTATTTTGTATTTTATTTAGAGACAGGGTCTCACTGAGTTGCTTAGCACCTCACCACTACTGAGGCCAGCTTTGAACTCACGATCCTCCTACCTACCTCAGCCTCCCAAGCCACTGGGATTACAGATGTGAGCCACTGAGCCCGGTCCTTCATTATTTTTGTTTGTTTAGGTGTATGCCTATGTCTGTGTGTGTGTGTGTGTGTGTGTGTGTGTGTGTGTGAAATAATTCTATGACAAAGCCAGTAGAATATAGAATTAATCCCAAAATGTTGGATTTTCCAAGATTCTAGGATGGTTTGGTCTCAGAGAGATAACAAGAAAGAACACTTCAAAACAGGGTTATCTTTTAAAAAAAAAAAAATGCTGTATATAAATTCTCTTGTCTACCTTTAATTCAGTTCCTAAAAGACCTAAAGTATTCACTCCTTGCAAAGAAACTTTCAATGGTTCAATGTGCCTACAAATCACATTGGAAAATATTTGAGTCAAAATTCAGGATTCTCTCTATCATACATATCTAATTTTGTCCCTTATACAAAGTGTATTAGTCAGCATAAACTAGGCTTTGCTGCAGTAACAAATCACAGCCTCTAATTTGGCAAAGGTATATTTCCTGCTTAAGTTACTGATCCATCAGAGATGTCCAAGAAGCTCTACTCCACAAATTCACTCAGAGAATCAGGCCAACCAAAGTTCCATGATCTTTCAATGGCACATCTAGAACAGAAAGCTGCCCATTATGTCACACTGCAGAGGAACAGAGACTGAAATTATGGACAGTTCTTTCAGCATCTGAGTCATGAGCAGATATACATCCATTCTGCCCACACTTCTTTGACCTGCAGTAGTTAAGTGGCCATGGAAGACTTGGAAATGCAGAGGAGCAAATGCAATAATAATCAGAGAGGGGCTGGGGTTGTGGCTCAGTGGTATAGCACTTGCCTAGCACGTGTGAGGCACTCGGTTCAATCCTTAGCCACATATAAATAAATAAGATAAAGGGGCTGGGATTGTGGCTCAGCGGTAGAGCGCTTGCCTTGCATGCGTAAGGCACTGGGTTCGATCCTCAGCACCACATAAAAATAAAGATATTTGTGACCATCTACAACTAAAACAAATATTAAAAAAATAATAATAATAAATAAATAAATAAGATAAAGGTCTTATATTATAATAATAATAATCAGAGAGAATGGTTGGCAGTGCCACAGAGGCCTCCAGCCCTGAAGAAGACTTGACCACTTACTCAGGAGCCCCTTAAAATCAGACAGAACTGGATTCAATTCCCAGCTCCTTCTCTCAATATCTTGCACAACTTTTCATAATTTAACTTTTCCAAGCCAAACTTTCTACAAAAATAAAATGAGGAGGTAATAAAAAAATATGTCACTAGGTTTTTGTTAGAATCAAGAGAACAGATTCACATATTCAGAATGGTGTCTGATACATACCATGTCCTTAATATGTCCCATTCATGACAAAGAAAATGAAATGTATTGGTGGTGGAGGTGGTATTCAATTTCACATTTATTGTGCTTTTTAAGAAGGTAATGTCCTGGCCAGGAGCAGTGGGGCATGTCTGTAATCCCAGGGGCGTGGGAGGCTGAGGCAGGAGGATCACAAGTTCAAAGCCAGGCTCAGCAACTTAGCAAGGCCCTAAGCAACTCTGAAAATCCTGTCTCTATATAAAATATGTATTTTTTTTAAAAAAGGGTTGAGATGACTGGGGATGTGGATGTGGCTCTGTGATTAAGTACCCCTGGGTTCAATTCCTGTTATCAAAAAAAAAAAAAAAAGAATGTTTTGCTCTGTCATGTCCATAACCCAGTACTAACATAACGCCTGACCTATAATAGATGCTCAGAAATGTTAAATGAATGTTGTATTAAACAGCCACCATCTCGATATTTCTTGATTTTTCTCTCTCTACTCCACAGCTATTGTTATACTTATTTCCCTCACCAGTAGGTCCCCCTCCTACCCATATGCCTTTTCAGTACTATTCATCCTAAAAGCCCACCCCAACCCCATGCCAGTTCAACCAGCATCCATTTTCCTTGCTCAAAATCTCCTTTTACCATTGGTAATCACACTGATTATTTGACTATCTCACATTCAACACCTTGATCTTCCAACGAGAAGACTGTATATTTTCACTTCCAACAATGACTCAAAACAATAACCTGAATAATAAATATTATTATTTAGGAGCATTGATAAACCAGTTCCTGTACAGCAGCATTTCTCAAATATTAGCATTTTTTCGAGTCAGCCAGAGGGCTAGTTAACACACAGATTGCTGAGGTCCCCCCTTCAAGTCTTAATAGATCTTGGATGAGAGGAGCTGAGAGTATTCATTTCCAAAGGGTTATCTATGAGCCTCCATATCTGAAACCATTTGGCCTCATTTACCCTGCTGGTAGGTGGCAGATACAAGGATTGTGACTCAGCCCTGGATAAACTTTGCTGTCTTAACCACAAGGATGACTATATGTATTGATTGTATCATGATATGCAACAGTTCATTACTAAAATAAAAAATCAACTTTTCCTTTTCATTCCAATTTTGATCAAATTCTAATACCCAGAAGCCAGGGACTTTAAGTCTATGTGTCAGCCTTTAGAAGTTTGCTTCAGCCAAGGTAAACAGAAATAACGTTCCTAATGACTGAAACCTGGAATGATAAGCATAAAGACAACAATGTGCACGGCTGGGGTTGTGGCTCAGTGGCAGAGCGCTTGCCTTGCATATGTGAGGTACTGGGTTCGATTCTCAGCACCACATAAAAATAAATAAAATAAAGATGTGTCCATCTATAACTTAAAAAAAAATTTTTTTTAATTTAAAAAGAAAAAGAAAAGACAGCAATGTGCAGACAAACTGCTACCACCAGGGATTAGACTGGTTTAAGGCCTCCAGCCTCTCTGACGCCCTGGATGAGTCTTTCCTCCGGGACTTCCACCTATCCTTAGTGTTTGCCTTTTAAGCTCCAGTTGACATTGTGGCTATTTCCTAAGGCATAAAAATAAAAATAAACCGAAAGAGTGCAGTGCTTCCTCAGAATAGCATCTGGATAGGCTTAGCATCCAGAAAATCCTGGGAAGGGAAGCTTTCTTTCTTGTGACCACACTGCCCCCTAGGGGCCATTCTTTTCCTGACAGAGGAACAGCAGGACTGTCCCTGCCCCATGAATGCTTTTGAGGTCCAACCCTACTGTGACCCCATGCTCGCCGAAGTAATATTTGTGGGAGATTCGTATGTCGAGAACAGAGAAAGAGGGACCACAAGCAGCCTGTGGGATCCTGCCTCTCTTCCAAGCTCCTCCTCCTACCAAACACCCAGTCCTGAGTCTAACTCTCTTGACCAGTCTGTCAAGTCACTCCTAAAACTAGGTGCTCAAGTAATAATCAAAGGCAAATATGGGGTATGTGAAAAAGAATAGTGGAGATGGTGAAAAAAGACTCAGAACCACAGAGATAAAGGAATGGATTTAGACAGAAGGGAAAACCAGACACTGCAGTCTCTTCAAACAGGTCAAAGAATTCCCAAAATGGTATCCTACAAGACGTTCAGGTATATTCTGTGAAATGGGTCCTGAAAACAAGTACATCTGAGGAACATGGATTAAAAAAAGTTCAACATATTTCTTGAATGGAGGACCTCTTAGGACTTTTAATGCACAGTTCACCTTCCATATCCACATGATCTGCATGCACTGATTCAACCAACAGCAGACCAAAAATAAGCAGAGCAAAGAATCCCATCCATGGGCTGGGGCCATAGCTCAGTGATAGAGCGTTTGCCTTCCATGCATGAGGCACTGGGTTCGATCCTCAGCACCACATAAAAATAAATAAATAAAGATATTATGTCCATCTGATACAACTCAAAAAATATTTAAAAAAAAAAAAAAAAGAATCGTATCCGTACTGAACCCAGAGACTTTTTTCTCATCATTACTCCCTATAGTAACAATACTTTAACAACTTTGTAAATAGCACTGGCCTTGCATTTTATAAGTCATCAAGAAAGGGTGTACAGTAGCAGGAGGGTGTGCACAGGTTCTGTACAGATACTATGTCATTTTATATAAGGGATCTGAGAAACTGCAGGTTTGGCATTAGCAGGAAATCCTGGGGCCAATGCCCATCAATATATACCAAGTGATGGCTGTACTTTAGGCCCTGCCAAGCTGTAATAGGGTAACAAGTACAATGTGCTTGCCCAACTCATTTGACCAAAAACCTTTTTCCCCCAGGAATGCCTTTAATCTGTTACAGGACGCTGGTTTTCATTGAACACACTTGGGAATCATTAATATTCACAGGATATTAACATTCACAGTTTTCCTAGATCCAAATTTGAACAGACTTGACCATAACTGAGTTTCTGTAGAAAAGGTTATTATAAGGTTTTTTTTTCTGCACAGCCCCAGGGTGTGACAGTGGTAGTATTAATTGGTACAGAACTTTACAGTTTACAATGCACCCCTTGTGTATTTTCTCATTTCATCCTCACAGCTATCCTGTGATATATGCTGACCAGCAACCTTGTTTGTTTGTAGTTTGTTTTTTAATGAACTGACACTTGTCAAAGGAGATGAGACTGGGAAATAAACAAATCTGAGACTCAAAGTCATCTCATTCCCCCCAGTTTACCGGGACTTTTTTTTTTTTTTTTTGGATCCAGGAAGGTGGAGCTAGTGAATTCTCTCTGCCTGCAAATATCTGAGCCTTGACTGAAGTCAATTTAACAGTCATAAAACTACTAGCTTTTCTTTAGGCTTTTTTGTTGGTTGGTTGGTTGCTACTGGGGATTGAACCCCCAGAAGAGCTCCACCACTAAGCCACATCCTCAGTCCTTTTTATTTTTTTGTTTTAAGACAAAGTCTTGTTAAGTTTCTGAGACTGTCCCTGAACTTGCGATCGTCCTGCCTCAGCCTCCTAAGTTGCTGGGATTGTGGGCATGCACCACAGTAGCTGGCTTAAGTTCTGAACTTCATGTACTAAGCTCAAATCTCTTATTTCTCATAAAACCCTTGTGAGGTGTTAACTGTTATTATATCCACTTTCCAGATGACAAAATTGATGCTTAGAAAGGTTAAGTGACCTACTCTAAGTCAGATAGGCAGATCTCCTTGAGGTCAGAGCTATATGTCTGAGACATGTCAGAGAAGCTCTCAGTATTTTGAGACTAGTGACATCTGAAGTTTAGATGCTCAGACAATCTATGTCTTATAACAAGTTTTTACTGACTGTGCCTTGCCCCATTCCTGTCTCTTTCCCCCTTTTCCTCCTTCAGCCTCAAAATTAGGCTCAAGAGTTATAGCAAAATGCCTGCTCAGGGCAAGCCATGCCAATGTGCCTTATCATCTACCCCAAGATGGTAGTCTTCCATTTAATGCCGGTTTTGTAATTTATGATGAATACATTAATGTTCCTTTTTACTTTGGGGAGTTGGACACAGAAGGAAGCACCTGCTTCTTGCAAGAAAATAATGACAGCAGCAAAATCCTCACTATCCACAGGGTTTACGAAGAAAGACATCTTGCCAGCCCTTCCTAGTTATAATCTAAAGTGTTAATTGGTTTTATAGTTTTGTTACTACCTGCATTTCTCACTTCTTCAACTGCTTTGTGAAATTCAAAATAAGGACACCAAGAAACCTCCAAACAACTGAGCAACAAATGTTTGGGAGCTGGGGAAGAGGAAGTGATTATGGATTATAGCCAGTTCAGAACTCGTGTTGCTAAACAGAGTAAGTGCTGTGTCTAAATAAAGGTAACCCTTGAATTAGTAACTATTCAAGATCATTTGAATGAATAGGTCTTTATCCTTCATCTTTCCTTTTATGAGCATATAAAATTTCAAATAGTCTGAGAACTCAGACATACCACAACCTAGCTATGGATTCTTTATTTAATCCCTGAGTTAATTTCCTAGGGCTGCTATAAATGAACATCCCAGACCTGGTGGCTAAAATAACATAAATTTATGCTTTCGCAGTTCTGGAGGCTAGAAGTTCCAGAACAGCGTGTCAGCAGGGTGGATTTCTTCTGCAGTCTCTACTCTTGCCTTGCCCTTTCTGTGTCTTTACATGGTCTTCCCTCTGTACCTGTCTGCGTCCTAATCTGACTTTTCATATGAGAACACCAGTAACACTGAGCTCAGTTCCACCCATATGACTTAGTTTACCCTAACTGCCTTTTTAGAGGCCCAGTTTCCAACGACAGTCACTGAGGCTCTGGGAGTTACATCATCAACATATAAATTTGGAGGTAAACCCTGCTCTGCTGGAGCCTACATTTTGGTGAGCAATCCAAAAATAGTATCTAATACTATACTTGGTAGCTGGTAGAGGTAGTACCCATAAGCAGAGTCATAGACAAAACTGTAGTTGCAGTCAAAGCTACAGCTGAAGTCATAATCATAGTCTTTTATTCCTAGTATTCACTGAAAGCCACTACTCTGGTAGTGAGAGTTTCTCAGCTTTTCTACCTCTATCAATGCTTAGCCCAGGGATTAAAGATCAGCTGATTGTGCAATGGAGCTCACACTTCTGAAAGCATACCTGAACTACCAGGACATCTCCTCTTCTGTTTTTTTCTCTGAAGCAGATGTGCACTCTGACCCATGGTTCCTACTCTAAGGCTGTTTGTTATGGGGGTTGGCTAGCAAAACTCTGAAGATCAGAAAATTTCTAAAACAGCAACAAATTGGGAGTCACTACTCCCAACTCCTATGTCTGTTACTAACATTATTGACATTATACAAGTCATTTCACCTCAGGCCTTGATTTTCTTTTCCATAAATGAGAATATTAGATTTTTAAAATTTTTTTTCAACCTGCACTGAGGTAAGTGTTCCCACTGTCTGTGTGCAGACCTGCACCACCACATATAGCAGTTCTGCTCCTCAGGAGCCCCTTGGGTCCCACAGCAGTAACATACAGCTATTGGAGGTGGGGAGACCAATTGGCTTCCTTACCTTCCATCACAAAAGCTCTGCTTTCTCTGCCTATATCTTGCGTTTCTTTTTTTATGTACCTTTATTTTATTTTTTTCTTATATGGTACTAAGGATCAAACCCAGTGCCTCACACATGCTTGGCAAGCACTCTACCACTGAGTCACAACCCCAGCCTGCTATATCTTTATTTCTGCATACAATTTGCAAGGTTTCTGCAGCTAAAAGGTTTTGAAAGCCAGTAATTACTCAAAGGCTGATTCCATTGTTTATACCACACAATGAAGCCTCTGTCTGGACAAAAAGGAGTCCCTGGGATAAGGCATTCCCAGAAGCCGCTTTGGGTTTATGGTCAGAGATTGTACTTCCTGCTCACTGGGTTACACTCTCTTAGGGGATGGATGGCCTGGCTGCACTCAAACGGTAAGAAAGTATGCCACTTCGTTCAGGGACTTAAGGGACACATTTAATGCCAGTTTTGTAATTTATGATGAATACATGATGAATTTTCCTGTCTAGGAAAATTTCATTTCATTTGGTTGCTTAGGCTTTTCGAGCAGATATAGAATCCCCCCTCATTAAGCCTTCTAAATTTATTCCTCTTCCTCACCACTCAGAGCTGCATGACACTTGGCGCTGTCACCGCCTGTCTGAATCGAGGAATCCCACACTGCTAATGTATTTTTAGCTTCCCTTGCTTATGTTTTCATGTCAGCCTCAGCTAGGAGTACTCCCTCCTTCAAGGTCTTTCATTGGTGAGGAGAAACAGGTCTTTGGCATAAACTGGTGTCCTTAAGGAAGACCCCTATGTTTGACACATGACATGCCTGCACGTGACATAGTAAACATTTATTGGACACTAACTACTTGCTATGTGCAAGTTCCTATTCTAGGATTTGTAGAGGTTTTGGTACAGAGCTGGGGACAATGTACGTCTCCTGCACTCCAGTTTTATTGGGGATCCCAGAGAGTCCTGCCCAGGTCCACATCTTGACTTTTGACTGACAGCAGGATGACATCAGACTTTCAAATCCCCACTGTCATGGCAACTTTAAGTCACCTTGACCCACGCTGACCAGTTCTAAATGGATTTTTTTTTTTTTTTTTTTGGTACCGGGGATTGAACTCAGGGGTACTGGACCACTGAGCCACATCCCCAGCCCTATTTTGTGTTTTATTTAGAGACAGGGTCTCACTGAGTTGCTTAGTCCCTCCCCATTGCTAGGCTGGCTTTGAACTCATGATTCTCCTGTCTCGGCCTCCCAAAGTGCTGGGATTACAGGTGTGCGCCACCATACCTGACTTCTAATTGGATTCTTAACCATACATTCTTCCAGATTTTATGGTTAGGAGGAACTATACTTATCTCCCTGAGTTTCGAGATCTGGTCTATGAAAAGGGTCACAAAAGTCTCCCCCTTCTGGGTAACATGGGTTCCTCTTACTGACATTATTTCAGGCCTGCATTTCTCCTGCAGATGACAGGTAGTTGCCGAGGAATATGACATCCTGTTGACTTAAGCCAGGCAGGGCTGCAGGTAAACTGCTTCTTAGAATGGAAAGCATGTGGGGGTCAGCACAACAGGCCCATTAGAAAGAACACCATCACCTTGTATTCTAGGAAGACATGTAATCCAGACTCACCTTTCCTAGGATTCCTAGAGTTCTCACCCCATCAGAGAAACTGGAGTCAAGATAATCTCAATGCATTCTTTGCAGACTCCCAAAATCTGTAAGATTTACCCTTTATGCAAGGAGTAGACATCTCGGTCTTTGAGAGAAGCGTGGCTTAAGTGACTATGTAGAGTTTAACACAGCAGTTCTGAGACTGTCTTCCTCAGAAAGATCTGCTTGCAAAGTTGGCCCTTTGCTGGGAACTCAGATTTCAGGAAGTTTTCTACCACTCCCCACCCGACAAGCCTGGCTCAACATACCTAAACATAAACTATGTGAACTAGCAAAGTGGATTACGCTGAACTCAACCTGCCCTTCTGAGAGCCTGCAATTCTGGTATGTTCCAGGCCAATCGTGAACAGCTCCCAATAAAAATCATGGGCCCCAAGTCTGTAATGGGCTTCCCTCACAGGGAACACATCAACATGTGCTGTCACAGTTCAAATCTGGTCCTGTGAGGACTCTGGGAAGTTTGTGCATGGTCTCCTCCAGACTTTGCCTCAGGTACCTTTTCCTATCACTCTGTGTTTTGCCCTTTACCCTTTCACTGTAATGAATCTTAGTTGTGAGTATATGTTATGCTGAGTCTTGAGTCCTCCTTGCAAATCAACAAACATGGGGGTGATCTTGGGCACCCTCAACACAGTGACCTCGCCTCAAAATCACTGCTCTGAACCTGAAATGTTGCCTGGCGATACCCGCCCCATGTCCCACATTCTCCTTTGTGGCTCAGTCAGCCTCTATCTGGCTCCTATGCTAGCATGGCAGAACTTCCCACGACATCACTTGTCCATCACCAGAAGGCTCAAGCTGCTGCCAAGACGTGAAGCCCATTCCTTCCCTGACCCGGAGTTTTTAAATCTCTGCTTGAACTCATCACCAGATGCATCATAAAACTCGTCTTGCTTCTAATCCTGCTCCAGCCTGATGTGCCAGTCTTACTCCAAAGCCAGGTTTCTACCCTGACACCCTGATTTTCCTATAGCACCTCAGCCGTGATACTATTCCCAGTCTTCCTGACACTGCTCTGATCTTCCCACTGACCAGTCCCATCGGTTCGCTCTGATTTTGCCTCTGACACTGCTACATGACATAAGATTTCAGTAGGCTTGGAAGCAAAAAAAAAAGACAAAATAAAAAAAGACAAAACCAATAGAAACACAGAAAAACAAACTAAGTCATCAGGAACACAGCAGCTATAGCCACGCTGGCCTTCAATTATTGATGTGGTGAGGTTATTGCTCTCACATTTTAGCTTGAGTACTTACACTGTTGTTGCCGGCTTTTATGGATCAGGGAATATATTTGAAATTAAAACATCCTATTCTAGAACACTGCAATTTCTAAAGCAAATCTTTGGGAGATAGCAGGCAATAAGAATTGCTGGGAATGGAGGCACGGTAAAGATCCGAGACCTTGGTCTATATTACATCAGAATTTTCAGTCATCCATTGGGGGTTAAAAAAATAGCTTTTCAACTCAGTGAGACCCTGTATCTAAATAAAACACAAAATAGGGCTGGGGATGTGGCTCAGTGGTCGAGGGCCCTGAGTTCAATCCCCAGTACCAAAAAAAAAAAAAAATCAAATGAATTTCCAAATTAAAAAAAAAAAACCCTTATATATTTCTACTCGGTTTACTTCTGGCACTAGCTAGAATCTTCTGTGTGAAATATTTCTGGCTTCCTAGAGTCCTAGTTCATATATTCTCATTTAATTTATTTTTTTAAAAAAACAGCTTCTTTAGCTAGTTACCTAACCCAAAAATTGAGAAAATTCTATTTTACTTATGTGCTGTGAAAAATGCAGTAGAAAATAATAGGAGAAAAGGAATAATGAGGAAAGACAGAAAGACAGGAACAGAGATGCAATGTTGGCAAAACTGTGATCTGCCCTACATGTGTGTGTGATCCAAAGGATCTGGAGGACCACTGAGTTCTAAACAGCAGGAGGACAGTGCTCATTTCATTTCCCTTATGGATCATCAATACCCAGACTTTGAATCCCTTCCTTTGAGTGTTCAGTTTTAGTGCTGAAATTAGATTTTCTTTGTCTTTGCAAGTAATCCTATAATTTAAGCATTCTGTTACCAGGTAGTAGTAATCTACCACAGGCATGACATCAAAGCTCAGTTCTTATTTTGTACGTGTGATTACAATGATGGAGATGACTTCTCCATGAAGCCCATCTGCTTTAACAATATAATTCTTAGCCGGGCGCGGTGGCACAAACCTGTAATCCCAGTACTTAGGGAGGCTGAGACAGGAGAATTGCGAGTTCAAAGCCAGCCTCAGCAATGGCGAGGTGCTAAGAAACTCAGTGAGACCCTGTCTCTATAAAAAACAAAATAGGGCTGGGGATGTGGCTCAGTGGTCGAGTACCCCTGAGTTCAATCTCCAGTACCAAAAAAAAAAAAAAAAAAATATGTATATATATATATATATATATATATATATAATTCTTTAAAATATATCTAAGTACATATTTGTATATATGTGTCAAATTTTGATGAAACATATTAAATCATTATTTATAAAGCAACTCTAAAGTTAATAAACTCTAAAGAGTAAGTTGGCAACTTTCCTTTATGCTCTCGGTCTTTGACTAAAATGTTCCTTTCAACTTACCCTGAGCCACAGCCTGTGCCGGAAGCCCCCAGCCCCGCGCACTGCATGTGACTTGAAGGAAGCTTGGCATTAAGAACTCCAGAGCTCCCTTTTCAGTGCTGCTGACTAGCACTGCCAAGTCTCATTCACAGGTGAATTCTTTCTAAATAGTTTGAGTTCATCAAAGGGAAATCCTTACTTTGCAGTTCCAGTGCATACCTGATAGCACCCACAAAGGTGGACAGCCACCCTGTCCAGCTCTCTCCTACAATATACACTACCTAGCATTTCCCTCTGAAGCAGAAAAAATTTAAAAAAATAGTCTCTCTTTACTCCAGACCTCTATACAAATCAAGCAAGATGTCCCCATCTTGTTATTTTGCTGGAACTCACTCAAATTCCAATCTCAACATCTTCCCCAATAGCCTTCCTCAAAAATTATATGAAAAGACACTTCCTGAAAGAAAAAAATTGCTCAGTATCATTAGCCATCAGGGAAATGCCAAACAAAACTACAATGAGCTATCATCTCACTCTAGTTAGAATGGCTATTACCGGAAAAGAATAATAAATGCTGGCAAGGAGCAAAAGAACTCTTATAGGTGGGAAAGGTAATTGGTACACTATGGAGAACAGTATGGAGGTTCCTCAAAAAACTAAATATAAGACTGCTGTGTGATCCAGCTATCCTAATTCTCAGCACATCCAAAGGAAATAGAAGCAATATAACAAAGAGACAACTACCTTCCCATGTTTATTGTGGTACCATTCACAATAGCTAAGACGTGAATTCAGTCTAGGTGCCCATCAACAGAAGAATGGAAAAAGAATACGCACACACACACAAAAAAAATATTATTAAGCCATAAATAAGAATAAAATCCTATCATTTGCAGCAAAATGGATAGAACTGCAGAACATCATGTGAAGTGGATTAAGCTAGAAAAACAAGTACTGCATATCCTCTCTCATATGTTGAAATTTAAAAAAAAAAAAAAAAAAGTCAGCCTGAATGTAGAAAAGTGAATACAAGAGATTGAGATGGGTGAGGTGAGGGTGCGCAAAGGGAGGCTGGATTTGATCAGTGCATGCTGCAAGCACATACTGAAATGTCACACTGAATCCTGCTAACATGTACAAGGAATATATGCTAACCAAAAACATATAAAGTGATTAGATCTCAACATAATTCACATGTTCCTCAACTTAGACAAATCCATCATTGGTTTAACTTAAACTCCACTGCACACACAAAATTAGTGCTAATGAATCTCTTCTAGAAGAATCAAACATTTTAATACAAATATTTCTAATGAATAAACTTATTGAACTTGAACTTTGAACTAGATATAGATGGATTTGAATACCAAGCAGATATTGCTTGCTAGTTCTGTGACCTGAACAAGTCACTTCTCATCTCAGCCTTGTGCTCACCATCTATAAAATAAGGAAGATAGTATTGCTTTGAAGTAGGTAACCTAAATAAAGATGGCATGTAAATACCATGTAACACATGACTGAGCTCATGGTAAGCACACAAAAACTGGCAGCTACAATTATTACTTCAGTTCTATACTATGCCTAATGCATTATTATTTTGGACAAAAGGAAATGGCTTTGAAAAAGAACCCCTGGGTTCTAGTTCTGCCCCACCTAAGCATCAATCACAAAGTCTCCAATAAATCTAGGATGATCATACATCTCCATTTGCCAGGGACAGTCCACCTAAATATCTGTTATTCAAAGCACCTTCTTTTATTCTCAAAAGGGTCTTGTTTTGGAGAAGTTACACTAGTTAAACACAGTTAATTAGGCAATCAGTTATGGCTTTTTGGTCCAATTTCCTGTAAAACTGGGAAAATACCTCATCTATCTCACTGATTTATGAGGAAGAGCCTCAATGTGTTATTTTTATCATAAAATCTATCAAGGAAAATTCATATTTTACAATAATGAATGAGAATTTGCAATGTTACATAAAAGAATAAAAGTTCTTCATTACCCAGTTCATTTCTTGCCAATTTCCCCTCTTCCTAGCTACAAAGTCTTCTCACACTTTGTGGTGAACACATCTGAAAGCAAAAATCAGCAAAAATCTACAGTCCTTCACTTACAAAGCAACTCTGAAGAATGACAGAGTTTTCACACCTGGAAGCCTCTTACTTCACAGCACATTCACTACCACTTCCCAGTCTGGACCCAGGGCAGACACTGCTCACTCATCACAGAGATTTTACCACAGACTTCTCCGGGAGCTTGGGCAACCATTATCAATGAACTTGGTGGATAACAACAAATGATACTCCTCCTGATTTATCTCAACATCTTCATTTTATGGTCAAAGTCATTGAGGTACTGAGAGAGAAATGACCCAGAAACCATGCTATGGTTGGGGTGTTAAATGTCCCTCAAATGTCATGTGTTAAAGACTCTGTCTCCAGCTTGTGGTGCTACTGGGAGAACCTTCAAGGTGGGGCCTAGTGGGAGGAAGTTAGGTCATTTGTCATGTGCCCTTTAAGGGGCTATTGGAAAACTTCCTTTTGCTTCCCGCCATGAAGAGAGCAGTTTCCTCTGTCACATTTCCCACCATGATGTGCTGCCTCACCACAAGCCCAAAGGCAACAGGGCCAAGTGACCTTGGACTGAAACCTCTGAAACAGTAAGCCAAAATAAACCTTTCCTCCTTATAACTTGATTTTCTGTAGCATTTTCTTACAGTAATAGAAAACTAACACAATCCAATTAGTGGTGACTCTGAGAGCAGTTTTGATTGTACCACACAGACAGTTGACTGGCCTTAAAGTAGAGGTTCTTGAAGATCAAATCACAACAGATGAATTTACATTTTGAGGCCAATTGTTAATCTAAGAGGTTGCTAAATACATGCCACAAAAATATAGTAATAAAATAAACAGTCACCATTGCTGAAGTATTCACTCATGGTCAAAACTGAGATATTTACAGTGGTCTACATCATCTGACCTCTGTACCTCCCAAGTCATCCCCTATGCTTTTTTGGGGGGGAGAGGTAATACCAGGGATTGAACTCAGGGGAACTCAATCACTGAGCCACATCCCCAGCCCTTTTTTGTATTTTATTTAGAGACAGTGTCTCATTGAATTGCTAAGTGCCTTGCCATTGCTGAGGTTGGCTTTGAACTCACGATCCTCCTGCCTCACCCTACCAAGCTGCTGGGATTATAGGTGTGTGCCACTATGCCTGGCTCCCTTTGATTTTTTTAAATCTACATTCATTTTATTAAACTAGGATCATATTATAATTGATCATATTAAAATATGCATAATTGCTCATTCAATAATAACTCATGAAAAATCTCTGTCACCAGCTGGGCATGGTGGCACATGCCTGTAATCCCAGCACTTTGGGAGGCTGAGACAGGAGGAGAATCATGCATTCAAAGCCAGCCTCAGCAATGGTGAGGCACTAAGCAACTCAGTGAGAGACCCTGTCTCTAAATAAAAACACAAAATAGGGCTGGGGATGTGGCTCAGTGGCTGAGTACCCCTGAGTTCAATCTCCAGTACCCACCCCAATAATCTCTGTAACCCAGCTGGACATTGTAATTCATTCTTTTATTTTCATTGGTACATATTAATTATACAGCATACTGGGATTCATTTTTGAATATTCATACATGCATATAACATGATTTATTCAGTTTCACTCCCAATACCTCTACTTACCCACTCTTTTTCCCTCATGTTGACCTCTTTCCTTTACACTAATGGTCTCCTTTCTACATTCATGATTTTCCCCTCTCTGGCTTCCATGTATGAGAAAATACTTGTCTTTCTGAGTCTAGTTTATTTCTCTTAACCTGATTATGTCCAGTTTCATCTATTTTCCCACAAATGACATAATTTCATTCTTCTTTATGGCTGATGAAACATTTCATTATGTTCATATACCACATTTTCCTTACTCCTTCATCTATTGATGGACATGTAGGCTGATTCCATAAGTTGGCTACTATGAACTGTGCTGTGATAAATATGTGTATGTGTGGTATCTCTGCAGTATGCTGACTTTAATTATTTTGAACAACAAGGAGTTGTATAGCTGGATAATATGGTAGTTCTATTTTTACTTTTTTGAGGAATATAATATTTATTTCCATGATGGCTGTACTAATTTACACTGCACCAACATTATATAAGAGTTCCTTTTCTCCCACATGCTCACCAGCATTCATTGCTATTTGTATTCTTGGTGACTGCCATTTTGACTGGGATTCATTATTAGTGCATAAAAAAGCTACTGATTTTTGTGTGTTGATTTTATCTCCTACTAATTTTCTGAAATTTTTTATCAGACCTAAAAGTCTTTCAGTGGAGCATTTAGGGTCTTCCAAGAATAGAATCATATCATCTGCAAACAGCAATAATCTGACTTCTTTCTTTCCTGTTTTTAACACTTTTATTTCTCTTGCCTAATCATTTTAGCCACCTTGCTAGTGATATATTGAACAAGAGTGGTGAGAATAGACATCTTTGTCCTGCTCCTGATTATAAAGGAAATGCTTTCAGTTTTTCCCCATTCAGTGTGATGTTGGCTTTGGGTCTGCCATGCACAGCCTTTGTGATATTGATGTAAGTTCCTTCTATGCCTAATTTCTTCAGGATTTTTTAAATAAATTCATTCAAAGACTTTTGCTGCATTCATTGAAATGATCATGTCATTTTTGTCCTTGATTCTATTTGTATATTGCACTTATTGATTTGCATATGTTGAGTCATCCTTGAATCCTTGGAATGAAACCAATGTGATCATGGTGTATGATATTTTAATGTGCTGTTGAACTCAGTTTGCAATTACTTTAAGGATTTTTACATCTATGGTCATCAGGATATTGGTCAGTAGTTGTCCCTCTTTGATGTGTCCTTATTCAATTGTAGTATGAGAGTGATACTAGATTTATAGGGTTTGGAAGGGATCCTTCCCTTTCTATTTTGTGGAATGATTTTAAGGGCATTGGTATTAGTTCATCTTTAAAAGTTAGGTAAAATGCAGCTATAAATCCATCTGGTCCTGGGCTTTTCTTTATTGGGAAGTGTTTATTACTGCTTTAATTAGGCTGCTTCTTATTGGTTTATTTTGTTTTTTTATATCCTCTTGGTTCAATTTGGTAGACCATATGCGTCAAGAAATTTATCCATTTCTTCTGTATTTTCCAATTTATTGAACTATAAGTTTTTAAAACAGTCCCTAATGATCCTTGGATTTCAGTGGTGTCTGTTGTAATATCCCCATTTTCATCTCTAATTTTATTAACTTGGGTCTGTTCTCTTTTAGTTTGGCTAAGGGTTCATCAATCTTGTCTATTTTTCAAAGAACCAATACTTTGTTTCTCTGACCCTTTATACTGTCCTTTCATTCACTATTTCATTTATTTCAGTTCTGATCTTTACTATTTCTTTCCTTTTACTGGTCTTGGGATTGGTTTTTCTTGTTTATCAAAAATCTTGAAATGCATCATTAGGTTATTTATTTGAGATCTAATTATTTTACGTGGACACTCATAGCTATAAACTTTGCCTTTGAAAACACTTTCATTGTATCCTACAGGTTCTGTTGTATCATTTCTCTTGTTCAATTTTAAGAACTTTTAAAATCTCCCCTGATTTCTTGTATCACCCATTAACATTCAAAATTGTATTTTTCAATCTGCAACTGTTTATATACCTGGCTGTTATTATATTCAATATTTTACAGATATCTGTTAAGTCTACTTGATTTATAATATTTTTAAGTCTGAATAGTCTTTACTGAGTTTATGTCTAGATGACCTACCTATTGGTGAGACAGGTGTTGAAATCACCCAACATTATTGTACTTGAGTCTGTCTGAGTCTTTAAATAGTGTGTTTAATGTAATTAGGTGCACCAACATTTGAGATATAAGTATTTACTATTGTTTTATATCATCTTGTTGGATTGTTTACATTACCAGTGTAAAGTGACCCTTGTTTATTCTGATTAATTTTTGACTTGAGGTCTGCTTTGCTGGCTATGAGAGTTGCTACTCCTGCTTATTTTCAGCCCTCATTTACATGGTATATCAATTTCCATCCTCTCACTTTCAGCCTATAACTGTCTTTGCCTACAAGTTGAGTCTTTGTGGAACATATAGTCAGGTCTTGTTTTTCAATCCATTCAGACAACGTATGTCTTAACTGGAGAGTTGAGACCATTTACATTCAGTGATATTATAGAGATATTTTTGTTAATCCCTGCCATTTTGGTTTATTTCTAATCTTTAATTTGGTCCCATTTCTCATTCACTTAGCCACTCTTCAAATAAGATTTGTCTATTTGTGAGTTCTGGAGTTTGTTGTTTTTTTTTTTTTTTTGGTGTGTAATATTTCTTTAAGTATTTGTTGTAGCACTAGCTTACTAGTAATGCATTCTTCTAATTTATGCTTATCTTGGAAAGCTTTCACTTTTCTTTGATTCTTAAGAATTGCTTGCTGGAGATAGCAATCTTGGTTGACAGTTTTTTTTTTCTTTCAGGGCTTAGAACACATCATTGCAAACCCTCCTGGATTTTGGGGTTTATGCTGAGAAATCAGAATTAATTCTAATTAGTTTGCCTCTAAATATGGCTTGACATTTTTCTCTTGAGGCTTTTAAAATTCTATCCTTGCTCTGTATGATAGACATTTTAATTAAAATGTGTCATGGAGAGGTTTGTTTTTATTTTCATTTTGGCATACAATCTCTTCTATGTTCACAAGTACTGTACTATAATTGCTTTTTACCTGTATTGAAATTCTTCCACAAAGCACAATCAACAATGCTTGTAAAAACATTTGTCTACATGGGAAAGCAAAGTCCCATGTTTTGGGCCATATGCAAGACAGGTGGCCATCTGGAAAGGCTCTGCTTCTCTATGTCCAAGAGGTGAATGGTCTTCCATGATGATAAACAAGGTGCCCAAATAACTTGTTAAGGGACTTATCACAAAGTAGACCAGGAATTCTCAATCCCACACAAGAAAGATGGTATACAGTGAGTTCTCATCTCTTCTTGATGCATGCAAGTTCCATTATAGCTAATGGGAATTGCATGTGCATTATCAGAAAACATTATGACATGTGAACATTGGTGTTGGTCAGAACACTCACATCACTTGGTTGTGTTCTCTGCTCAGCTTCTTATGTGACTAAAATCAAATTATTGGCCAGGGCTACCATCTCATCTGATGATCAGGCTGTTCTTCCAAGCTTATACAGGCTGCTGGCAACATTTAGTTCAAGGTTGCAGGACAGAGATCCCATTTTTCTTGCTGGCTGAAGACAGGGGCTGTTCCTAGAGGCTGCCTCCAGTTCCTAGCCATGTGACTTCCCCATAGGAGTTCACAGCATGGATGTTTGGTTTATTCCAGGTCACTAAGAACTCATCTCTCTCATTTCCTCTTTTGAATATAGCTGAAGGAACTATGGCTTTAGGAGATTTCTTATGGGGTTAGGTCAGACACATCCAGTATAATCACCTTTTTACCATAAAGTTCTATGTACCATAATAATGAGGGTGACATATCATTGTATTGATAGGTTGTATTCACATATAAACAGGAAGGAATTATACAAGGGTAAGATTTTGGGGGAACCCTCTTAGAATTCTGACTTGCACAACATCCAGATCATATTGAAACACCAAAAAATCTTCTCTGTAACTCTTTCTCACTTCCCTTTACCACTACTCTTGAGATAACTTAACATTTATTGTTTTCTATTCTTTTTCAACTTTTATTCCAAATATACTTTCCTTTAATTATTTTATATTCTGTTCTTCACAAGCCAGCATCACTTAGGTGATCTTAAAAACATTATGTCCAAATATGAAATTATGATCTCTTCCCTATTTGATTCTCCTAATTTTTCTTCCAAAGTAAAATCCTGAAATCATATTTGACATTATACACTTCCTTACATCCTATGTAAAGTAGTCGCCAAGTCCTATCAATCTTGGAAATGTTGAATCTAGTATTTTTCCAAACCATCCAACTATTATTTGTTTTAGTTCCCCTTTAGCATATGTAAAACTTTTTCTCTCCTTATCCTGCCATCTGCATTTCATTTTCCAGACTGCCCATCTTCAAACTGTTGTTCTCCATTACCTTTGGTTTCAGAGGTCTCAGTCCATAGACAGCTAACTCCATTGCTCTGAACCCAATATAAGGCAGTACATCATGGCTAAAGAGTGTAGCAAAGGAAAGCACCTTATGATGAACAGGAAACAGCAAGATTCTTTTTTGTTCTTATTTGGGGTTCTAAACACCTCCTACATCTGCATATCCATCTTATTCCAAAGAACTGGAAACTTTTCTGTTATTATTTACCTGAAGTGGTTATTCATACCATTAGCCTGCATCTCTCAGCCCTTTTTGTTCCAATGATTCTTAAATTTGATCTCATAATGTTGTTCCATGCTTTGGTATATTCTGGTCATGGTTACTTATTTTATTTAATATGTTCTGAATGTCCAAGGCTAGCCATTTTGTCTTCCAGCTCTGAGATTCTGTGTTCTGCATGGTCTACTCTATTAGACTTTTTTTTTTTTTTTTTTTTTGTTTTTTTTTTTTTTTTTTTTTTTTTTTTTTTTTTTTTTTTTTTTTTTTTTTTTTTTTTTTTTTTTTTTTTTTTTTTTTTTTTTGGCTATTGTGTAATGCTGCAGTGAACATGGGAGTTTGGTATCTGTAGATTTTATTTATTTATTTTTTTTTATTTTATTTTTTTTTAATTTTTATTCTTGTTTTATTTAGGCTTACATGTTGACAGTGTAAATTGACTCATTGTACATAGATAGAGGATAACATATCAATTCTCTAGTTGTAAGTTGTATAGAATCACATCATATATGCAGTCATACATAGAGTTAGGGTTATTATGACCATCAT
>PVHX01024450.1:0-23992 GCA_004024805.1 Geosciurus inauris
TTATTTGTGCTAGCTTTCATATTTCTGTACACATATGCACATATATAATGATGCATATAATGTGCATAAAATACATAGAAAAATGGTTTCAAATTAACTTTTTTATTACTTAGAAGTTTGCATAAGAACTTAAAGAAAGCAGAGGACAAGTCAAGGTGACATGGAGAAAATACCACCATTAACAGAAATAGCAAAATCAAAAGGGATAGTTGTTTGGAGGCAGGAGACAAGGAGGAATAATGAATTTGAAGTTTGTATTGAGACTTGTTAGATTTGATTCATTAAATATATGCCCACAAAGAAAATTTAGGTGGTCAGAAGTAAAAGATCAATTAAGCAAAATAAACTAATTGGGGAGAAAAACAATATTTAAATTCCAAAATAACTGTTAAGATTTTAACACATAAGGGTGTCTATTTTCCACTAAGAATAAGACAAAAGTTTATTGAAATGAATAGAGGAACAACATACAATATGTTACAGCCATTTCTGCCATTGCCTATATTAGTTAAAATTTTAGTCAACTCTATGGTATAAATCTATTAACTATGCATTTGCAATGCATTAATCATGTTTTTCATTCTAATGGTTCAGATGTACTACTGCTTTTAAAAAGTAGACATGTGTCAGGTGTCAAGTGCTATTAATTAGAATAGTATTGATGTATTAATGTTGAACTATTAAAGTAGTGAGATCTTTGATCATGTGTGTGATTTTATCATGGTCATACAGATAGGTATATGTATATTAGTTACTATTGATCACCTATCACATGCCAGACTCTATATAGCATTCATTTCTTCCTCAGAAAATATTTCTCCCCTAATCTATACAGGAGACACTCAACAATTTGCTTGAGAACTACAGCTAGTAAAGATCCAGTTTGATCTGAACCCAAGCTCCACGTGATTTTGACAGCACTTAGATTTGTGGATAGTTACCAGAAGAGGTTTGTTCTTTCCTGGTGGTTATCAAAATCAGGCACTTCTATTGGTTAGAAATGCTTCAAGAGCATTTTGTGGCTAAAAGTTTTCTATTGATTTTGGGTTCTGCTCAGTCACAGAGGAAGTTGTAATAAAAGTTCTCTCATGGTAAGATGCTGAGTTTTACTCCAGCTACTGTCTCCTCCCACTCTCCATAAAAAGTTTATGTAGCACAGACCATAAAGAATACAACTGAAGACAGAGACTCACAGAACAGGGTTGATGTAATCCCTGCTCTGCAAACACTCTTCCTATACACTATTTGTAGAAAAGCACAATAAGACTTTTCAGACATCTGTTTTTGAGGTTACAGAAACAGAATCATCTACAGACTTCAAATAGCTTTGAAAATTTAAACAGATTCTGCCATATTGGAAACTAACACCAGTCAAAATGCATTATCTTAAATCAAACTCTTCTTCCACATTTTATTTGTATAATTATTTTATTATCCATTAGATAAGCACCAAATATATTTACTGTATTTGAGGATACTTTTTAAAAGTTAAAATAACATCAGATATTGAACTAGATTGCATATTTATTGTCCTTCACATTTTAAAGATTTGACAAAAACCAGGGCAAAAACCTTTGAAGATGGTCCAGAATCCTGCAACAGAAGGGAATGTATCAGGAAATTGACTTCTCCAGGTGGGGAAGTTCCTGGATGCACTATGACTGGACCACAAATCGGCTAATAGGCAGGGCAGGCAAGTGGCCAATTACAAAATGCACTGTAAAAAGTTACGAGAAGACGTCCCTTACAACCAAGAACCTGATTTCCCTCCTCACTAATTTCTCATAGGTCAATCTATTATTTTTTCTTAAAGGTAAAAGTTGTAATATTTCAAATACCACCTACATT
This sequence comes from Geosciurus inauris, assembly GCA_004024805.1. NCBI lineage: Eukaryota > Metazoa > Chordata > Mammalia > Rodentia > Sciuridae > Geosciurus > Geosciurus inauris. The sequence continues at coordinate 1,849 of PVHX01024450.1, forward strand.
CCTGAAAAAACAGTTCATACAAGAAAGTTAGCAAAAGAAAAAAAATATATAAAAGTAAACACAAGTAGATGCTTTTTTAATATTTAACGAAATCAAGTAAAATATAAAAAACATTTTGCAAATATTCCTTACTGTTGATTATCCTATATGAGCAAAGATAGGAAACCTACTTCCAAGGCAAATTCAGTGAAGTTGAGAGTGTTCCTTCAGGATAAATAAACCTTTTGAGACAGAGACATTTCTCTTTTAACTAGGAACAAAATTGGGTTCATTATAAACTTTTTATTTATTAAAAATATTGAAATCTCTTGAATTGGCAAATGCCATAGGCATGCTTGCCCTAAATATTTGCAGGGCTCAATACCCATATGCTGTGTGTGAATATTTTAAAATTATAATTTAAGATGGGCCTGTTTTTTACTAGGACCCTTGAAATCTGTTCCTGCATACTCCTCATATCTGAGGCTCCCAGTGTATCACTCTTCTCTGGGTTTCATAGGTTCCTGTAAGCCTGAGCAGCAACCTCGACCTGCTGATCCAGGGCATGGTCAAGGCTAGACAACTGCCCAGTATGCTTGGTATGTCACTAGAGTTGCCAGATGCAGAATGGGACAGATCACCAAGTTTCCCAGGGAGACAGGGTATTATGGTTTGGATATGGGGTACCCCCAAAAGCTCATGTGTGAGACAAGCAAGAATGTTCAGAGGTGAAATGATTAGATTTATGAGAGCTGTAATCTAATCAACCAATCAATCCACTGATATGGATTGACTGGGCAGTAACCATAGGCAGGGAAGGTGTGGCTGAAGGAAGTAGGTCATTGGAGGCATGCCTTTGAGGTTTATATTTTGTCCCTCTTGGGTGTACCTCTCTCTCTACAGCCTGGTTGTCAGGTCCTGAGCTGCTGGCCTCTGCCATACCCTTCCACCATGAGCTCACCATGAGCTCACCTCAGGCCCAGAGCTCTGGGGCCAGCTGACAATGGACTAAACCTCTGAAACTGTGGATGAAAATAAACTTCCTCCTCTAAGTTGTTTTTGTTTGGTCTTCTGGCCACAGCAATGCAAAGCTGACTAAACAAGGCTATGGGGATTCCTCACTCTCTCTTTACCTTTTCATGTCTGGATTTCTAAGCAGCTCTATCACTTTCAAAAGCTAAACCACCCAGGCACTGGAAGCAATGGAATGGAGATACTTGGACAGTCCAAATATCTCTGGCTAAACATTCACTTTGAGTGATCTGAACAGTGGGCTTGAACAAAGCAGGTCCTTTACTTCCAGAACCCTTCTCCACTACCCTTACACACACACACACACACACACACACACACACACACTCTGTTTTCTGTCAGCCCTGTATCCGCTGTTCAGGGGGCAAGGTTTGTTTCCAAAGAGTCCTCCCAAATGACTCTGTTTGCTCTCTCAGTGAACACCATACTGTTGAAAATTTTCTTTAACATATCAAGAAGAAAACAAACAAGTGTTTGTACTTTGACATTTGAGGTGTCACCCCTTTGAAGGCTGGGCTCACTCTGACAGCTTCATTTTGTTCATATGTTTTAACATCATCTTCATCCATTTTTGTTGTTGTTGTTGTCAGAGGAGAGTCTAGCAATGTAGCCATATCTGCAGGAGAAATTTCTGGTTATCTAATTGTCATTTTAATTATAATTGTATTCTTATTTATTATACAGTACTTAGTATAAGGCCTTTCAAATCTTGAAAGTTATTTTTTTAATAAAAATTGTTCATTGGGGTAAGAACACTTTACAGGAAATCCATCCGCTCAGCAAAGTTTTAAGTGTATGATACAGTCTTACTGGCTAAAGATACATGCTATATATGCAGATCTGGAGAGGACAGTAACCTAATCTTTACCCTCAGGGCTAGGTTGAGCTTCTGGAAGAAAAAAAGTGACACTCAGAGCTCCCCTTTCCAGGATAGATTTTCTCTTGCCACCTCATGTGATTCTCATGGGAAGGTTGTCATGAAGGCTTCCAGGACACAGGAAACTGGAAAGGGTATATGACCAAGGATTGGACAGCCCAAGTATTTCATGCCCTGATAATATAATCAGATCATGACAAATTAAGCTAATCAATGTCCAGAAATTCTGACATAAACATTGAGAGAAGAATTTTCTTTGTTAATGTATTTTTTAGTGTATTATAGTAATACATAATGTTGGGATACCTTTTGACATAATCATACCTGCATGGGATATAATTTGCTTCATTTTAGTCCCAAGTACTTCTTCTTTGCCTCCTCTTCTCTCCCTCTTTTCCCCAACCTCTACTGCTCTTCCTTCTATTTATAGATTTTTTTTCAAATAGTAATTTTATAGATATACATAAAGGGGAATTCATTGTGGTATACATATATATGTACACAGCATAATTTGGTCATTTTCATTTCACCATTACTCCTTTTCTCTTCCTTCTCCCTCTCCCTCTATTCCCTTCCTCTACTCAACTGATCTCCTTTCTATTTCAATGTGATTCCTTCCACTCCACTTCCATTTTTTCCTCCTCCTTTTGGCCTAGCTTGGCTGATTCTTCTGGCTAGCATTTCAAGGACCATGTTGAATAGAAGTAGTGAGAGTGGGCATCTTTGTCTTGTTCCTGATTTTAGAGGAAATGCTTTCAGTTTTTCTTCCGTATGATGTTGGTCTTGTGTTTGTCATATATAGCCTTTAAATTTTTGAGATAAGTTTCTTCTATCCCTTGTTTCTCCAGTGTTTTTAACATGAGTGAGTACTGGATTTTGTCAAATGATTTTTCTTCATCTATTGAGATGATCATGTGATTTTTGTCCTTAACTTTGTTTATGTGTTGAATTGCATTTATTGATTTGTGTATACTGAAACAACCTTGCATCTCCAAGATGAAACCACCTTGACCGTGGTATACTATGCTTTCGAATGTGGTTTGCCACTATTTTTTTTAAGGATCTTTGTATCTATGTTTATCAATGAAATTTTCTTTCCTTGATATGTCTTTGTCTGGTTTTGGTATCAGAGTGATACTTGCTTCATAATTATATTTAGCAATGTCCCCTCTCTATTTTATAGAATAATTTGAGAAGGATTGGCATTAATTCTTCTTTAAAAGTAAGGTAGACTCAACTGAGAATCCCTCTTGTCCCACACTTTTCTTTGTTGGAAGTCTTAATTATGCTTCAATCGGATTGCTTGATATTGGTCTGTTTAGGTTATCTATATCCTCATGGTTAAATTACAGTTGGTTATATGTGTCTAGAATTTGTCAGTATCTTCTAGATTTTCCAGTTTATTGGAGTATAAATTTTCAAAATAGTTTCTAATGATCCTCGAGATTTCATAAATCTCTGTGGTGGTAGCTCCTTTTTCATCTCTAATTTTGTTGATTAGGATCTTCTCTCTCTTAATTTTGATTAGTTTGGATAAGCTTTTATCAATCACATTTATCTTTTCAAAGAACAGACTCTTAATTGCATTGATTTTTTACATTGATTTTTTTATTCTCAATTTTATTAATTTTAGCTCTAATCTAAATTATTTCCTGTCTTCTACTGATTTGGGCATTAGTTTTTATTTCTTTTTCTAGGGCCCTGTGTTCTAACATTAGATAATTTACTTGGTATCTTTTTTTTAAATGTAAGAATTCAACAATATAAACTCTCCTTTTAGAACTGCCTTCATACTGCTCTAGAGATTTTGATATATGTATCTCTATTCTTATTTGATTCTAAATTTTTTTAATTTCTTTCCTGATTTCTATGATCATTCCTTGTTCAAAAGTGTATTATTTAATCTCAAGGAGTTAAAATGGTTGCTGATTTTCATCATTGCTAATTTCTAGTTTCATTCCAATATGATCTGATTGGATGCAGAAAAAATATGTATTTTTTAAAATTTGCTAAGACTTGCTTTATGTTCTTCAGGAATCAAGAAGCTATAGGATTAGAGCTGTCAGTTTGTCATTTTACTCCCTTCTGAACAAAGCCAAACAGAAGCAGAGAGAGATGAGAACGTTCTAAGAACAATGTTTGTATCTCTGAATCCAGCTGTGCCCAGTTACAAAGGCCAATAAATCCATTGAGTTAGTCTAAACTGCTTTGAATTGAGTTTGTATCACTTGCAACAAAAAGTGTCTGAAATAATAGCATTTTGTTCTGAAAGCAACCATTCCATTTGATCTTAGGCAAATTCATCCAGATGTCCTCCAGGCACATTACTTAAAAACTAAATGCCCCCCCCCACTCCTGTATCCCATATCATTAATTAAAAATACTTTTTTTCTCCTTATACCCCTCCTTCATAAATACTGCCACACTTTCTCTGAATATTCTTGAACCTGTCCTCTCCTCTGATTTTCCACTATTGCTGTTTATTCCATAAGCTCAATATTGTGGGGCTGAATTATGACAAAAAATTAATTTTGACTCTTCTCACTCCTCTCCAGTTTTGCCTGCTTCCAAACTATATTTCATGTTGCTGCCAGAGGAAGTCTTCTAAGGTTTGCATTTAAACATGTGACACTTAACGTTAGTAGTTTCAATAGTTCATCACTGCCTAAAAGACAGAATATAAATTCCATAGCACAGGTTGATTTCCTCCTTTGGAATATGGTCTCAGATTCAACATCTCTAACCTTGTCTCCTGCCTTTACCCTGCACACAGTCTGTGGTCCATCCATAATAAACTACTCTTTTTTGCCCTCAACGACCTTTCTAGTACTTTCCCTCACCAGAAAACTGTTGTGTGCCTTTTAAGATTCAATCAAGCCTGGCTTCCTTCTTGTAGATTTGGTTTTTCAAGGTTCTATAGAAACCAGAAACTCCAAATCTTTCCAGTTTTTAAGCTCAGCATTTTATTTGTATCCATTATTTTTAAGTTCACTGAGAGAATTAGTGAGGTGTGATTACAAATGAACAGGAGGTTGTAGAAATGGGTCCAAGAACTTTGCTGCAAAGGGACTATGTTTATCATCTATTGTTCTTGAAGCCAAGGCAAAAGCAAAGATTTAGTTCTCTTGATCCTATACCATTTGGCTTGTTCAGTATATTCATATGTGACACACTAATGATTTCATAATATAAACCCTAAATTTGCATCAGTTTTTGTTGAAATCATAGAGAATACTCCATACTGTTTATGTCCTGTTCACTTTCAATATAGTTTTTTTCCCTAGGACCCAACTTGTAGCTTTGTCCAAATTAGACCACTAGATTAGAGATTCTCCAATGTTTCCACCAGCTTTTGCTTTGGGCATTTCCTCAAGATCTCTCACTTGGATTCCTTCTGTTGGCTTTCCCCACTCAAGCTTTACATTTCTTGTTTTACCATAAAGCAATTTTATAATATTATTAATGAATAGAATTAGGTTCTATTGCACTTGTTTTCTTCTTTATGCACACAAGAATGTGTGTACATATGTATATGTATATATGTGTGTAAATTTGTACACATGTATGTACACACACACACACATATATATATACACACATAAATTTCACAATGCCTTCAAGTTTTCCTTATGGTCACTCATTTGATTACCTCATTATACTACTCTCTGTTCCATATTAATAATGTCATTGTAGACTATATCTATTACAACTAGACCCCTGCAACCTACCCGTTGTACCACTTCTTAATACTGACCAGAGTCTTCTTTTAAATCTGTTAGCACAAAATATGGATTTGTTTTAACCATGAGCACCATTTTAAAAGTCTAATAGTAATCATGAAATCTAACTATATTCTTTTTTAATTTTTTGCAATTGCTTAATGCTTCTCCCTAAGTCTTGCTTTTTTAGCATCTAAACAGAAATAAAAACCAGGAAGTTCCTATTTATTTCTGAAGTTCCTTCTGCAACACTAATTTCTTCACTTTGAACCAGAATCTAGTTAAGCCAGAAATAATGTGATTCACTCATTTGAAATGATAATTTCAATCTATCTGAATGGACTGGCTCACTGAGGCTCCCCAAGGCACTAACACCTGAGTAAAGGTGGTTCATCATTAATTCTTGTATAACATGATGATAAATGCTGGAATTTTGGAGTCATTGGTGTGCTGAGAAACTCTGAATGCCCAGACAAGACATGCTGAATACATTCTGTGCATTCTGGTAAATACATCAAGGTAATAATTACTTCCACATTTCCCCTTTTAAATACACATTTTTTACTCAGGGCCACAGTTTGCCCTTACACACACCCAATGCATTTCAGATTTCTGTGTAATTTAAAGAAAAAGCATTGCTGAGGTGAGCCAAATTTATATATGAGTTCTTTGTGAAAGCTATTTTAGAGCCACAAAGGCTATGTCCCGATGCTTATATACAGTTTGTTTCCTCATAATGGCTTTCTGCCATCAATTGGAATACCTTTCTTACAGTGCCCCAGATCCCAATATGAGAAAAAGTTTACTTATTTTTTTATTATTTTTTAAAGAAAGGGTTCTTATGTATGTTTTTAAGACAGGAGGACTGGTTTACATTTTCAGTGCTCTAGATCTGGACATAGTAAAAGAGGTGATATGTTAGGGGAAAGCAGAGAATTGCAATATCAATGGAAAGAATGAGTTTGTTTTCTTTCTTTGGAAGCAATGGAGAATGTGTATGTTGCTTTTACTCTATGGAGACTAACAACAAAAAATATTATGTATATTTTTAAGAGACAAGGCAAATGGAATAAAACATTACCTGTAAAATACAGCAAACCTGTATCATTTATGAATAGTAATATGTTTTATTGCACTCATATTCCCAATTATGCATATGAGGATGCTTATATTTAATTACATAATGCCTTTAAATCTTCCTTCTGGTTATCAATTGGGTTACCAATTATACTGCTCTCTGTTAAGCACTGACAATGTCATTTCTGAATGACATGTTGATTTCCAAGTATTTTGGTTTTATTAATATGGGGGAATGACTTTAATATTTATTTAGTTACAATTTTTCCATATAGAACTAGTTTTCTTAGTTTCAACTGTTCCTTCTAATTATATTTGATTTGGGAATGTTTGGTACAGGATTTTGGAGTGTGGATTCTCTTTGAGTATTATTTGCACAATGTCTGAAATCAGTGGATGGTTTAGGGATGTCTTGGGAAGTCACTAAATTATACTGTACTCCCTACTGTTGTCCATGCTTTCTATTAAAATGCTTATTTAAAACAGCACAAAATTTTATCTATGGTTTTGAAAACAGTAAAGTTAAGTATATCTTGTAAATTGAATATGTGTCTGTTCAAAGACAATCAAAAAGAAAAGGCAATTGAAAACTCAAGTACAATGTTGTTGTGTTTTATTGCAAAGAGTATTTAAAAAGCCAGATATTGTGATGCCAGATACACTACTTTAGTGGTTAACTCCTTGGCATCCTGACAAAAGGTAGAACTTGTATCTGGACTAGCCTGATGGGATAAAAAAAGTCATAGCTTTAATTTTACTGCCTCAGACTACACAAACTTGTCTGTTTGAGTTTGACCTGGTTAGCCCTGTGAACCATCATGTGTTCAGCACCATCCATGGACATTTTGTGGAGGAAGTTTTCCAGAAAAACAGAAAATATAACTTTTATGATTTCCTTAGGTTGTTTGCATAAGTTTTAAATTAAAATGACTTTTGAACACCTCAGCATATGAAATTCAAACCTAGATTTAATTGGTCTATTTTCAAAAAGAGAAGTCTAGGATTCAGTAAAATCTCATAAAAATATTTTCTTTACTTATAGCATTTGAATGAATAAATCAAAAGTTTCAGTAAAATATATTCAAAAAATATATCTCTTTACTTGTATTTATTCTTCTTTATTGTAAGTAATCTACTCAGTTCTCAATTCCAAGTAGGCTAAGGGGATCTGAAGGGCAAGTACAATATCCTTGCATCCTTATTATCAGAATTTAAACATATCACAATTTAAACATATCAATGTCAAGCAATAATATAAAAGATGCCATTAAAAGCTTACAAACCAGAAAAACTAGGACCAAACAGATTCTTACCCAAGTTCTGTAAGACCATCAAAGAAGAATTAACACCAATACTTCATGAAATAGAAAAGGAGATAACTCTTCCAAACTCATTTTATGAGGCTAATATCACCTTGATACTAAAACCAGACAAAAATACATGAAGGAAAGAAAACTTCAGACCAATATTCCTGATGAACATAGATACAAAATTTCTCAATAAAATTCTGGAAAATTACATACAAAAACATATTAAAATAATAGTGTACCATGATCAAGTGGGATTCATCCCAAGGATGCAAGGCTGGTTCAACATATGGAAATTAATATGTATAATTCATCACGTCGATAGACTTAAAAACAAGAATCACATGATCAGCTGAATAGATGCAGAAAAATAATTTGACAAAATACAGCATTCCATCATGTCCAAAACACCAGAAAAACTAGGGATAGTAGGAACATACCTCAACATTGTAAAAGCTACGTATGCTAAACCTAAGGCCAACATCATTCTAAATGGAGAAAGATTGAAAGCATTCCCTCTAAAACCTAGAACAAGAAAAGGATTCCTTCTCTCACCACTTCTATTCAACACCACTTCTATTCTGGAAACTCTATCTAGAGCAATTAGATGAAAGAAATTAAAGGTATACAAATAGGAAAAGAAGAACTCAAACTATTACTATTTGCCAATGTGATTCTATGTTTAGAAAATCCAAAAAATTCCATCAAAAAACTTCTAGAACTAACAAATGAATTCATCAAAGTAGTAAAATATAAAATCACACCCTAAATCAAACACATTCCTGCATATCAGTGATGAATCCACTGAAATTAGGAAAACTATCCCATTTGCAATATCCTCAAAAAAATAAAATACTTGAGAATCAATCTAACAAAAGAGGTGAAAGTCCTATACAGAGAAAACTACAGAACACTAAAAAAAGAAATTGAAGAAGACCGTAGAAGATGAAAAGATCTCCCATGATGTTCTTGGATAGGCAGAATTAACCTTGCCAAAATGGCCTTACTACAAAAAGTGTTATTCAGATTTAATGCAATGCCTATGAAAATCCCAATGATATTCTTCAGAGAACTAGAAAACACAATCATGAAATTCATGATACCCAGAAGAGCCAAAGCAATCCTTAGTAAGAAAAGTGAAGCAAGAGGCATCACAATACCAAACCTTAAACTATACTACAGAGCCATACTAACAAAAATGGTATGGTATTGGCACCAAGACAGACATGTAGACCAATGGTACAGAATAGAAGACACAGAGACAAACTCACACAAATACAATTATCTCCAATCCTAATTTAGGCAAAGGTGCCAAAAACATTCACTGGAGAAAAGATAGCCTCTTCAACAAATAGTGCTGGGAAAAATGGAAAACCACATGTAACAAAATGAAATTAAAACTTTATTTCTCATGCGGCACAAATCTCAACTCAAAGTGGATCAAAGACTTAGGCACTAAAACAGAGACCCTGTGCCTAATAGAATAAAAAGTAGGCACAAATCTTCATTCCCCATGTCATCTTAGGAACTGACTTCCTTAACAAGACTCCTAAAGTGCAAGAAGTAAAATCAAGAATCAATAAATGGGATGGATTTAAACTAAAAAGCTTCTTCTCAGCAAAGAAAACAACAACATGAAGAGGGAGCCTACAGAATGGGAGAAAATCTTTACCACACATAGCTCAGATAGAGTATTAATCTCCAGGATATATAAAGAACTCAAAACACTTAACACCAAAAAACCCATAAATAACCAAATCAATAAATGGGCCATGGAACTGAACAGACACTTCACAGAAGAAATATGATCTGTTAACAAATACTTGAAAAATGTTCAACATCACTAGCAATTAGAGAAATACAAATTAAAACTACACTGAGATTTCATCTCATTCCAGTCAGAATGGCAATTATCAAGAGTACGGGCAACAATAAATATTGACAAGGATGTGGTTATACACTGCTGGTGGGACTGAGAATTGGTGCAACCATTATGGAAAGCAATATGAAGATTTCTCAGAAAACTTGGATTGGAACCACATTTGATCCAGTTATCCCACTCCTCGGCATATACCCAAGGGACTTAAATCAGTATACTATAGTGACGTGGCCAGATCAATGTTCATAGCAGCTCAATTCACAATAGCTTAGCCAACATAGTTGCCCTTCAATAGATGAATGGATAAAGAAAATATGGTGCATATACACAATGGAATATTACTCAGCCATAAATAAGAATGAAATTATGGCATTTGCTGGTAAATGGATGGAACTGGAGGCTATCATGCTAAGCAAAATAATCCAATACCAAAAATACAAAGGCCAAATGTTCTCTCTGAAATTGGATGCTGGCACACAATGGGCAGGGATCAGGGAGGAGGAGTGAAGGTTCACCAGATTGGACTGGGGGAAATGGTGGGAAGTGGGAGATGGGAATGGGAAAGACAGTAGAATGAATAAGACATAACTTTCCTATGTTCATATTTGAAAACACAACCAGTGTAACTCCACATCATATACAACCACAAGAATGGGAATTATACTCCATGTATGTATGATATATCAAAATACTGTTATACATAACTGTAGTACAATTATGTATAACTAAAGAGAACAAATTTTAAAAATTAAGAAAAAAATAATAAAATACATTTTAAAAATTTAAAAACAAAATACTGGTCTCTGTACAGGTCTAGCCTGGCCTATGTCTCTTGTTCTTGTGTCAATCTTCATTTATGCATCTTCATTTTAAGTTCTTTAGGTACAGAGGTACCAAAAGAAGTACATAAAAATAAGTGATGCTTTGAAAACAGCTACGTCTTACAGAGAAGCAAGGACTTGGGACATTGGCTCAAATAGGAACATGTATCCCAGAAGCTTTAGTTTATCTCAGGATTGGAGAATCTTATGGGTCTGCAGGAAGCCAGTGGCACAGACTAAAGGCTGTTAACTTAAATATCAAAAGTTTTGAGGACCTGTCCAGGCAAATCATCCTAGGATGTCATCAACCCAAAGAAACTAGACCAATAAGGAAAAACCAGATGAGAGAAGAAGGCCAAAGCAATGAGTGTGAAAAAAATCCAAAGTAGCTGAATAAGAGCATAGCAATATTTTTGGGGGGAAAGGGGCAGGATAGAGTGTGTAGCAGCAGCTATGACCTGGGACATGTATAGGAAGGTCACCATTAAAGGGATCAAATTCCTGTGAGTCACAATGGCTGTTTATCATGATAACATATCTTCTCACTCTTTATCAAATAATCATGCAAAACACCATTGTGATATTTTAAATAATTGTTCCTTTTTATTAATATGAAAATATGATTAATAAGAATTGTGATGTGCAGTATGATCTAATGTTATCTGAAATAAATTTGTGCATATACACATATGTGCACATATACATAAAAGAAATTGAGAAAGTTTATACATTGAGTTATTGGCAGAGCTTGCTGATGGGTGGTAGAAATATGATCACTTATCATTTTATGTATAACTTTTCTACAAAATTTTGTTTTGTGACTGTGTATTGTTTTGTGAATGTGTATTGCTGTTGTAGTAAGAAAATTATACATTTATAAATGCTTGAAAAAATGTACATTTACTCCTAAATAATTATCAAAGTAAGTCATTGCTTTGTCATTATAATTAACACAATAATAGATTATAAAGGAGGGAGGAAAAAACACATCAAAGGCACTCCATAGTACCTGTATTCTGATGTTCCTTCACTACCTCAATCGATATCAAAAGTCCCTTAAGCCCAGCACAATGGTGCACACCTGTAATCCCAGCAGCTCATGAGGCTGAGGCAGGAGGATCTCAAGTTCAAAGCCAGCCTCAGCAACTTAGCAAGGTTCTAAGCAACTTAGTAAGACCCTATCTGAAAATAAAAACTATAAAGGGCTGGGAATGGTGCTCAGTGGTTAAGTGTCCCTGGGTTTAATCCCTGTTACAAAAAGAAAAGAAAAAGAAAAAGAATATGTTTCTTAAAAAAATTTGTCTCTTTCTATATCTTAGATTTGGTTAAATTTCTTTGTGCTTCTCTCAACCAGTATCAACAAAAACTAATATGAAATGAGAACACAATGACATTTATTTTAAAAATAAATTATTATTCTTCTGCACAGATGCTGCTACTAAAGCACTGTCAGCAGCTCACGCACTTAGAGTAATATCATTGTGAGTGTGGATGACTATGTTGAGTCACCCAGGCTCTGTCACTTGACCCCCTTCTGATCAACAGCAAACATTTTCACAACAGCTGGCTGAAATCATGGTTGTACACAGCATGTGCATAACGCTAGGTTTTAATTTTATATATGAAACTAAAGGGATTACCAACACAACTTGGTATCAGGAGCACTATATTCCATGTAACTGCAAAACTGCACACCAACACATGTATTCAAACTGGGACCAAATTCCAAGTGGTATACTATACATATGAAGGATTCATCTGTTTTAAGAACCAAATCAGAATGTCTAGAGGTACTGTATGCCTAAGAGGTGGGTGGACTACAGTAGTGGTTTATGAGGCAGAAAGTGGGGTTCTGGGCTTAAGGGGGCCGTCCTTTATTTGATGAATAATTTTCCTCGGCCTCAATCTTGGTTTCTGAAAACAAGAGATTGAGCTAGTTCATTATATTCTAGATGTACTTAACCTATATAAATTCACAAAGGGGTACCTACTGTGGCATTTCCCCTCTCCGGTACCTTGCTATTCAGCAGGGATGGAACATGTGACTTCAGCCTTTTACCAAATACTCCAAGTAATGCTAAGAAAAATTGGATACCACTGGATTAGCTATTTGATATCCTCTATTCTTTATTTTAAAATGCTAATGGTACAAGAGACAGAAGTCATCACATTGTTATTAACACATTCATCTGTAAATGGCTCCAGCTAAGGATTTGCCTTTTGCAACAATAAAAAGCCTGGACCCTTTAAGGTCACATCATGTTCCTTTGCATAACCGAATGGCCAAATACAGATTCACCAGTACATACTGTGCATTGTAATCAACTGATAGAATATAGGCGTTCTTGAAAGGAAAGCCTTGGGACCTGAAGCTGGTCTGTTAACCAGAGGGAAATCAGACTTTCTTTTCTAACTTATAGTCTTATCTGTAGTTACAAAATTCTTTCACAACGTACTCCTTTTGCAACATGCTCTTGTCTAAGATCTAGAGTATGGTGAAATGTTACAGGCACCATGGAATTTAAGCTTGAAGCTGTGAAGAATATTAAGTGTGGGCCCTACCAAAGAAACAAATACAATAAAATAAAAAATAATAATATAACACAGACACACCTTTACCCACCCTCAATCATCCACACATGTACACACACTTCTCCCACAAGTAGGAACACGTGCACGCCCCCCTCTGAACACATGCCGTGTCACACTTCAACTCTGGATTGAGTTTTTAGTTGATTAAACACATGAAACTGAAACTATCCAAATAAACTCTTTTGGCAGTTATTGAAAGTCTTTTGAAGTAAGCCAGAATGCCTCTGTAGTCAATGTTTCCGTACTGAATCAGTCCCTGTCACAGCAATAGTATGTTTATTTTTTATGTTGGAACATAAATTTCTCCTCTCATTGCACCAGCTCCACTAAGATAAAAATGAGAGGGAAGAAAGCAACATTCTGTGGGTCTTTTTTCTCACTTCTGTGATCTAGCAATGCTTTTTTATACACACACACACACACATATATAATTTTATTGATGAGTTAATTTCATGTGATGAGGAAATTAAGCAATAGATGCTTTATAGTACATTTTTACATGAATCATTGAGTGATACTAACTTTTCAATTGTTCACTTTTTTAAAAAAATGAAAATTAGATTTTTGGTTTATTTCAATGTTGGCAAATTTCCTCTCCTCCTTTTTAAAATTTCATGTACACTAAGTGAAAATAGAATGGGATGAATGCTATAGGCTACATTTTGGTCATCTGGTTTTTACCCTTGCCTTTGAACAATATGTTTATCCTAGAACAATGTTTTTATTCTACTTTTATTAAGGTATAATTTAAATTATAGTAAATTTCACCTTCTTATTACACAGTTCTGCCTCTTTTGACAAGTGTATATACTTGTGCAAACACCACCACAAACAAGATATAGACCAATTCTATCATGAGAAAATATTGCTCCATATTTCCTTGCAGTCAATATCTCCCCAGCTGGTGAGGCCCTGCAAACCACTGATATATTCTCCATCTCTATAATTTTTATCTAAATATTATACAAATGGGCTTATGCAGTATATTGCCTTTTGAAACTGTCTTCTTTCACTTGGGATGCTGGGTTAGAGACTCATCCAAGTTGTTAAGTGAACCCTAGTTTATTCCTTTTCATTTATAGGTAGAATTTCATTATTGAATATACTGTAGATTGTTCATGCTTCTTTCATGGAGGGTGATTCCTCACTAATTTTCTTCATAGCCATGTGGTCTGTTGGAGCTTGTAATTTGTGACAGGGAGTGACCAGGAAGGAGTTAATGTGGAAAATTTTCTACAAGTATTTTAAAGATTTCTTCAAATTTTTTTTCTTTCTTTTTCCAGGACCCTTTATTGCTCAGAAGCAAAAATTTCAATATGCCAAACATAAAACTTAGGTACAAAATACAATAAAATTAAACATATCCAAAAGTGAACTCATAATTTTCTATACCTCATATAAAACTATTTCCTACCTCCCAAAGTTCCTGTTTCAGATAATGGCATCAAACTGGCTAAGTTTTGATGTCACAAAATAGATAGTCACCTGCACATCCTCCCATGCTCACCAAATTCAGTTGCTCAGCACATGCTGTCTATTCTACTTCCCAAAGTTCTCTTGTTTCTCATCTTTTTGCTCAGTCTGCACTCTTGAGGACACAGAGTAGGATCTCTTTGAATCAACCCTGCTAATTTCCTGCCATTAGTCTTTGTTTCCTAAAGTCCTAATTCTGCTGTCAAAAGTACTATTTCTAAAATACCAATATGATCTTTAAGGAATTTTTGAACAAAAGTTTCAAATGGCTCCTTTGTAACCTGGCCACAGTGTGACATCTCAGACCCATAAGCTATCATTTCCTCTGCCCTCATCCATTCTCTCTGAGGGACACTTTTTAACCACCTTTTGAGCAGGACTGCTTGTTGCCTGTCTGTCTTTGCACGGAGCATCTCCTTGAGATGGCATCCCATTACCTCTCACACCACAACACAACTGTGCCAGTCTAGCTAACACAAGTTCAACCATCAGTGCTCATCTCCTGTTAGACTCCCAGAGAAGCTTCCATACTTCTCTGTCAGGGCATTGTATTCACATTCTGTTGTACATTGAACAGTAGCAACCCTCCCCCCAAGAAAGAGACATCTGTATCATAACCCCCTAAATCTCCGAATGTGAAGTCATTTGAGAAAAGCCTCTTTGCAGATATAATTAACAATCTCACAATGTGATCATTCTGGATTATACATGTGAACTTCAAATCCAAAACAAGTGTCCTTGTAAGAGACACAGAGAAAAGACACTATGTGAGAATGAAGACAGAGATGGGGTAATCAGAAGCCAAGGAACACTTGGAGCCACCAGAAATTGGGAGAGGCAAGGAAGATTCTCCTGTGAAGACTTTGGAAGGAACTAGCCCTATCAGCACCCTGATTTCAGACTTTTGGCCTCTAGAACTCAGAGAGAATAAGTTACTGTTTTTAAATCTACCAAGTTAGTGGCAATTTGTTACAGTAACCCTTGTACACTAATGCAAGTAGTTATTCATACACACCTCCAAAGACATCTTGAAATTTTGGAGGCAAGGAATATAGATTTTTTTAATTGGTAGACTTTAATTTTTTAACAGTTTTAGATGTATAGAAAAGTTGAGTAGCATTTGTACAACATTCTTATACACTCCTTCCCCTGTAGGTTTCCCTGTTATAAACATCTTGCTGTAGGACATATGTTTATTACAATTAGTGAGTCAAAATTGATACATTACTATTGAATAAAGCCCATAGTTTACATTAAGGTTCACTCTGTTGTATATTCTATTGGTTTTTACAAACGCATAATGACATGGATCTATCATTGCATTATCACACAGAATGGTTCCACTGCCTTCAAATACTCTGTGTTCTATCTATTCATCCTTCCATTCTCCTAAACCCTGGTAACCACTGATCTTTTTGCCATCTTCATCTGCCTTTTCTAGAATGTTATATACTTGGACTCATGCAGTAGGTAGCTTTTTGAGATTGATTTCTATCATTTAGTAATATGAATTTAAGATGCCTTCATGTCTTTTGGTAGTTTGATTGCTCATTTCCTTTATTGCTAAATAATGATCCACTTACGGACATGGGAGATTATATATCTTTTTTCCACCTTAGCAGACTCAGTATCTTGCTGAGAATATGAGACACAATCAAAGTTCACTGAATAAGTAGATCATACCTGGTACATAGATGAGTCACTGAATAAACACTGAACACATTTAAATGACTCACTGAGTATAAAATGAAAACTTGGAATCTAATAAAATGACTAAAGTGATTATTCTCTTGCCATCATTGATAGAACCCATTTTTTATTTCAAGCTAGAATTTTTGATATCTCTATAATGTTTAAAAATATATAAAATTCTGTATCAGTTAGGTGACTTTAGAATTTGAATGCAAATAATATAGACAGACATATATGTGTGTATATTACCTACAACTTAATGTAAACTTGGAAAATAGATATTTCCAAAATTCTGACTCTTTCAAAGTAAATTTTTGACTCATGTATAAAAAAAACGGAAAATGATATGAGAAAAATATTTTTCAAAGAATGAGTCACTGTATCTAAAAGCAGTAAGTAGTACACAGTCCAATCAAAATATCTTAGGTGCCATTTAATTTCACAAAACCCAAATACAGAAAATTCCTTTATTATTAAAAAAGATTACTAGAGGAAATATTTGAATAACTCCATAAACTTTTCATCTTATTGGATACAATCATTTTGGATGCAATTTATTCGTGGTGAATTCAGGGAGGATATAGGAAGCAAATCTATCAGGTAAATTTAAATTAGATCATTTCATTCATGTTCAATCATATTGATAAATCACAAAAAAGAAAGATTTCCTCACCTATTTAAAAATATCCTTAACTAAACTACAAATTCATGTTGCCATCTGGTGATGGGTACAAGCAGATTAATCATTTTCTTTTTGAATAATGAAAAAGTTCTTTTCAAAATGCCCTAAAATATTGGGCAGGAAAGAAGAATACTATGATTTTGCTTACAATCTCCAATGATTTTAAGTACATGAAATCGGCAACATAAATTTGCTTCATTCAAGTTATTGTTACTTGGTTTATTTTTTATTAATAAATATACCTCTACTTCTGTAATAAAGCTTATTTAAGCAAAGAGCAAAAGAAAAAAAATACCAACTTCTGCTTTATCAGAAGACACAGATTGCTGAAACACAGCATCTTTTTCCCCATAAGGCGCCACCCAGTCACCTCCCAACACCTTTAATTTTTCCATTTTTCTCTTCTCCTTTTGTTTATGATGAAATTTCTGACATACTTATCATTTTTGGTAAAGTAAATTGTTCAAACCAAGTGCTGCCAGCTTGCTGGTGAGTATGGAACAAAGCTAAAATCCTTGTGAAATAATCTTTTTTGTTTGGTTAATATTACATTTCTGCCTGAAGCAATCTTGTTTTGATTTGTTGTTTTTAAGCTTCTTTGATTTTTTGCAACATACTTTGACATTTGACTAATAGAAAAATGTTTGCTTCTTTTCTTAGTCATTATTATGTCAAGTGATTCATTTCTTCTCTGCCTTTTCTTTTTCATATAACCTCAGGCATTCTTACTTTTGCCTCTAAATTTACCATGCAGCTGTTAAAAAAATTTCTCTACTACAATCCTAACATTACACTCTTATACTGTTATGAAACACAACTTTTTAAATATTTGATTAATAGTTTAATGTATTTGGTATATATTATAGCATCTCTAAACCAATTGTTTTTTGCTAGAGTCAGAGAAGGCTAGAGAGAAGATTCTCCTCATACAAGAACCTTCCGGTGATTTTGAATTATAGTCACTGACTCCCTTCAATAGTGTAATTACTTGACCCTGTCATATCCCACTTCCTACTCATCTATTTTTTTATTCATTAATTTATTTAATAAACATCTGTTGACCACTACTTATTTGTCATGTCCTAGGCTGAACACTGGAACTATAAGTTGACGTGACATAGTCACTGAATTCAAATACCCTGCACATCTTGAGGCACATCCTGCTCAAGAGGAGGAGATACATGTTTAAACACAATAAAATGGGAATAACAATATATTTACCTCACATAAATGAAAAAAAAATCATAAAAAAGATGGCTTCAAAAAGAAAAGGAGACTTCAGAAATGTCATAGATTGGGAAGAAATATTTGGACTTTAACATAAGACTTTCCAGTTTATGACAAAATTTAACACCCCTTCATAATTAAAAAAAAATCTCTCAACAAATTAGGAAAAGAAGGAATTTACCATATGGGAAAAGCCCACTTATATTCAATATAGTACTGGAAGTCCTAGACAGACCAATTAGGAAAGAAAAAATAATTCAAGGGATCCAAATTTAAAGGGAAGAATGACATGCAGATGGTACGATCACATATATACAAAACTTCAAAGACTACATACATACACACACATGAACACACACACACACACACAATCTGTTAGAACTAATTGAGGGATTCAGTAAACTTTTAGGATATAGAGTCAACATACAAAAAATATGTTGTATTTCTGCACACTAACAAGGAACTATCCACTATCCAAAGGAGACATTTTTTAAAAATCCAGTAACCTCCAAAAGAATTTAGTAACAAACATAACCAAGGAATTGAAAGTCTTGTATACAGAAAGCTATAAAACACTGTGAAATAAATGAAGACATAAATATAAAGACATCACATATTCATGGATTAGAATATTAATATTATTAAAATGCCCATACTATTGAAAGGAATCTATAGCTTCAATTCAATCTCTACCAAAATCTCATTGACAAATTTTCAGAAGTAGAAAAATCAATCCTAAAATTCATATGTAACTATAAAAGACCCAGAGTTACCAAAGCAATCTTTAGAAAGAATGAAGTTAGAGGCAACACACTCCTTGATTCCGAAATACATTACAAAGTTATGGTAATTAAAAAAGTATGGTACTGACATAAAGACAGACATATAGACCAGTGGAAAAGAATATAGAGTCCAAACATGAACTCACAAAATATTTTCATCTTGTCTTTGACAAGGGAGCCGAGAATACACAATAGGAAAAGAATAGTCTCTCAACAAATAGTGCTGAGAAAACTAGATATTCATACAAAGAAGACTCATTTTACAATGTGTACTAAAATCAACTCAAGATTAATTAAAGACTTAAAAGAACCAGAAAAGGCCCTATGTGAAAACCTTCATGTCATTAAGTTTGACAATGATTTATTGGATGTGACAGGAAACAAAAGTTTATTTAGAGATTACATCAAACAAAAGCTTCTGCATATCAAATGAAACAGAGTGAAAGCACAATCTATTTGTAAATTATGCATCTGATAAGAAATTAACATTCAAAATACATAAAGGACTGCTACAACCTAATAGCAAAAATCAAATAAAGTCTCTGGCCAAATTGTCAAAGAGCCTGAACAAACTTTTCTTAAAAATAAGATGTGCAATGACCAACAAATAAATGAAAAAATGGTTGACATCAATAGCAACAGGAAAATGTAAATCATAGTGGATAGCATCTCCCACGTTTTTATGAGTATCGTCGCCTGCCAGCAGTAGACAATAATCATGCCGTTGTTCTCAAAAAGCAATCTTTATTTTGTTGAGCGCTCTTCTTGCCTTCCTTGGTTCTCTTTTGTTCTTCTCGTTCTTTCCCCCAGCCTCCTTCTATATACTTTTCATACAGCAGGAAGTATTACAGAGCAGAGTTACAACCAATCAGAAGGAATAGCATTATCAAGCAGGAGGGGAATGCATGAGCAGAATACAGGCGTGTATCAGAGCAGGCAATGCCCACGAGCCAAGCATGCACAGTGACGTTACCGCCAGCCAATGCTGTGCACTTCCTTAAGTTGTCCACCTGTTTACTGCAAGTTTCTGGCATATAGCCAGGTCGCCATCTTGAAAGGGCAGGGCGGCTCCCGGATCCAGGGAGCCCGCCCCCCACAATGAGTATAAAACAACAAAGATAACAAGTGTTGGTAAGGATGTGAAGAAAAGAGAGCACTTATACACTGTTGGTGAGAAGGTAAAATGATGGAGCCACTGTAGAAAACAGTATTGCAATTCTTCAAAAAATTAAAAATAAAATTACCATGTGACCCAGCTATCTCATTTCTTGTCTGCATCCAAAAGAATTAAAATCAGTAAATTGAAGAGATGTCTGTGAGTCCATTTTCACTGTAGTGTTATTCACAGTAGCCAGGATATATAGAAGCAACCTAAATATTCATCTATGGATGGGTAGATATTTATATTTGTGGTATATACACACAATGAAACATTATTTTCCCTTAAAAAGAAGGAAATTCTGTCACGTGACAATAGGAATGAATCTTGGGAATAATCATGTAACAATATAAATGAAATTGGAAAACTCTATGCAAAGTGAAATAAACCTGTCATAGAAGGACAAATACAGTATAATGCCACTTACATAAAGTATCTCTAATAGCCAAAGTCATAAAAGCACAAAGTGGAATGGTAAATGTCAGGGGCTGGGAGTAAGAGGAAATAAGGAGTTTCTGTTCAGCAGCAATAAAGTTTTATTTATACAAGATGAAAAAATTCTAGAGATCTGCTGTACAACCTTGTGCCTATCTATAGTTAACAATTTAGGGTTGTATCAGGCCCTCAGAAATTTGTTAAGAGCACACATCTCATGTTAAATACTCTGACATGATAAACAACCTCAAATATGATGGTTATTTTATTACTAGTTGTGGTAATATTGTCACAATTACATATAAGTGTCAAAACTCCCAAACTCACCAAGCAGTATACTTAAAATTTGTGCAATTTTTGTATATTAATTAAACCTCAATAAAAGGATCAAACAATAAAATAAACCCAAAACTTTCTAAAACCCATCCACACTGCATAATAAGAGTTCTTGGTGAAATTTCTATAGCAGTCTAGAGCCAAGTAGGATTTTGAGGTTATCAAGGGGAGAGGCATGAATGTGGGATATAGATAGATAACAAGGAATTAAGGAACATAAAAGGGAATTTTAATCTGTTAGAGGATTATTTTGAAAATGAGTCCCATTAAGTAGCAAACTTAAAATATTTTTCATGTCTCCTACCTGGGCCCCTTTATTAAAATTCTCACTCTACCTCTTATTTATATTTTAGTTTTTCCCTTGGTTTTAAATAGAATCTTAATTCTAAAACTCACAAATTAATTTTTCTGGTCTAGTCTTCTCAACTGAATTCCACATCCTATATCCAACTAACCTACTTTAGCCATAAAGTATCTACAGGTGCTGACTTAACTACGGATTTCTTCAGATCTTCAATTTTTAGAACCTCTAGTGTTCTTTGTACACAACATCATCCTCTCATGCCAGTTTTGCAGCCAAAATATGTTTCTGTATGTCTTCCTTTATACTTTCCTCTTCTTCAGTGTTCATAAATAATCCACTATCAAGTCCTACAGACTTCAACTTTGTCATAAATCTTTTTTTTCTACCTTTCTTCACCTGTACAATCACTTCAAAGGCTCTCTTGTTTGTATTCTGGTCCCTGTACAAATCATTCCCCAATATTCCAAATATTGTCCCCTGAAAGATTTTTTAAAACTAAATTTAATGATATTACCTTGATTTCTTAAAACTTATTGACTATTGATTATTCAAAGGTTTCTCGTTATCTTTCATTAAAATTTAAAATCTTAACAGAATCTATAGACTTTCATACAATCCAGATATTTACTTTCTCTCCATGTCTTGAGACATTCTCTCCCTTGCTTACTCCATTTCCTAAAGGTCTTAAGTTCTTTGTGTCCACATTTTCTCTTCTTAAAGTACACAAATCAGACTAGATTAAGGCTTTGCTATGGTTTGGATATTATTTGA
>PVHX01024451.1:0-23988 GCA_004024805.1 Geosciurus inauris
TGTAATCTGCTTATAATTTTGTGCAAAGTTAGAAAAATTATGATTGTAATAATTTTTTTTTCTATTTGCCTCAACAAATATTTTCAGTGAATAGTGTGTACAGCTTCTGAAAATTTGTTTTTTTTTCTGTTATGTTTGATAACATGTATTTAAATGCAACTTTTGAGAAAAATAAATAAAAATTAAAATTTAAAAAAAATAAATAAAATAAAATATCATACCTGAAACAAAAAAAAATAAAAATAAAAAACTGTGTGTGTTCTGTTTATGATATTTAAGCAAAAAAGAAATGAGAAGTGATACTCCTTAGGAAATATTCTGCATAAAATTCAGTACACAAATATTAGAACTTAGGAGATACAGCTGAAGAAACACTCAGAGGAAAATGTTCATAAACACTTACATAAATATAAATAAAGGCTACAAATGAATCAGGCAACCAACTCAAGAAATTAAAGTAGTGTGGTGAAATAGTTCTATCTCCATCTGAGGGTAGCATCATGTGTTAGTGGGAAACCTATAAAGTATCTAGGGATAGTCAAAACAGAAATAGGACAAGTTCATCTCTTATCACCATTATTGTTTAACATTGCTTTAGCAATAGTAAACTAAGCAATTGTACAAAAAGGAGAGAAAAGAGGTAGGAGCTATAAAAAATGGAAAGAAAATAATTTGTGTGTATTCTGTTATTATTTGCATGTGACATGATTCTTGATTAAGCCAACAGAACTAACTTTAAAAATGACAATACGAGCATTTGATTTGGTGTCTGGGCAAATTTAACATGCAGAAATTTAAATCTTTAATATAAAACAAGAATAAGTAAGAAGATATAAAGGATAAAACATTCTTTATAATAGTTTTAAATAGAATAAATAAAGTGGAAATAATAGTAACCAGAAAATTACAACAACTATATGAAGGAAACTTTTTAAAAGGAAAGGTTTAGCATTTCACTGCATGGGAGGATACATATTATAAAAAAGCCATTTTTCCTAGGTCACAATTAGTAGGATCTTATTGACAATTATTATAAAACTAATTCAAAAGTTTACATGGGGAAAAATGAAGAATAGATTTAAAATGTGTTAAAAAAAACTATAAAGAGGGAATAACTTAAATCAACATTTATTTAAAGATAGTTTGACTTAAAGCAAGAATATGACCTAATGGAACATAAATAAATAGGCAAATCAATGGAATAGAATGGAATATTCTGAATATATCATTAAGATGAAATTAATGGGAAAGAAATGTAGATTTTTTTAAACATTTAAAGAAATTTTAGTTGTAAATGGACACAATACATTTATTTTAGTTATTTATATGGTGCCAAGGATCGAACCCAGTGCCCCACACATGAGAGGCAAGCACTCTACCACTGAGCCAAAACCACAGCCCGAAATACATATTTTTAAAAGTAAAGTTGGGATAGATGGGGAGAAACCTAGAAAAAAGTTTGGACTAATATGCCATGCCTTATGGAAAAATAAATGGGAACTTTACAAATGAAAAGACAAACCATAAATGTACAAAAGAAAAAATAAGCAATCTTATTTAATATCACAATTTGGAGAATACTTTCTTGGGGATACTCCAAGTTGAGAAACCAAAACACACAACACAGGAAGAAAGAGAGGGAGGGAGGAAAGGAAGGAAGAAAAAAGCAAGTACACCTTTATGGATAAAAATTACCTTACACAGTATTCAAAGATAAATAGCAACTGAAAAAATAATTTTAATTTATAGCACAGAGGAAAGTTTCTTAATATCAATAAGGACTACATAACTAGAAAAATATTTAACACATACCAATAGTGTGTTAAAAGAAAAAGAAATACTCTTTTACACAGAATAACTATAAGATACCACTTTTCTCTGATGGGATTTGTAGTCAGAGTTTGATGACTCACTACATTGATGAAGATGCACCATGGGAAAATGACATGCTCATAGGAGTGTAGGTTGCTATAACTTTGTGAAGGTAAAGTGGGCAATGTACTCATTGTGTGGTTCAACTTCAGAGATTTCAGTCTGCAGAGGAACTTGTACACATATGAAATTAATGTGCAATGTTAGTCCTTGAAGCATTTTTGTTGTAGCGAAAAATTAAGAATACTCTTTAAATTCCCATTGCTATGGTTTGAACAAGTGGCCCCCAAAGGCACATGTTCTAAAAGCCTGGCCTTCAGCCTGTGACCCTATTGGGAGGTCGTGACCCTATTGGGAACCTTAGTGTTAGGAAGTTAATTCAGTAGGGTGTGCCCTTAAAGGGGATATTGAAACCCCAGTTTGTTTCTCTTTCTTTCTTTGCTTTCTGATCATCATGAGGTCATCAATTTCCTCTGCCACATGCTCCCAGTAAGACATGCTGCCTTGCCATAGACCAACTGACCATGGGCTGAAACCTCCAAAATTGAGCCAAAAATAAACCTTTGCTCCTTTCAAGTTGATTATCTCAGGTATTTTGTCACAGTGATGGAAAGCTGATTAACATATCCATCCACTGGCTCCTAAATATGGAACAGCCATAGAATGAAAACCTATAGCATGTATTTAAAAATATGGAATGATCTTTATGAACTGATATGACACAATCATTATGATATTTGAAGTGGAAAAAGTATGGTAAAATATGTGTGCATAAAAGAACACCATGTGAGTAAAGCAAACAATTAAAAAGACTGTGGATTTATGTTTATCTCTAACTATCCCTGGTGACATGACACAAAAACCTGTTATATTAGTTTTCTAGAGTTGTCATTAATGTAGTAACACAACTGGATGATTTAGATAACAGAAATTTATTTTCTCACAGTTCTGGAGGCTGCAAAGCTGAGATGGATTTGTCAGTAGAGTTAGTTCCTTCAGAGGCCTCTCTTCTTGGATTCTCCCTGTGTCTTCACAGGGTCTTCTCTGTCTCTGTGTCCGAATTATACCCTTTTATGAAGACAAAAATAATATTGAATTAAAGCCCACTCTAATGACCTCATTTAAGTTGATTATATTGACTCTATTTCCAAATGCCTGATGTTAGGACTACAACGTGTCTTTTTTGGGAAGGACACAAGTCAGCAGCCCACAACACAGGAAGGAGCAGAATAGATGGCCAGAACTGTGAGCAAACTTATTTAACAATCTTAACCTTTCTGCATACACTGCTGAATTAAAAATCAAATATAGTCTTCCCAGCTTATTCATGGTTTCACTTTCCATAGTTTCAGTTACTTATAGTCAACAAAGTTCCCAAAATATTAAATCAAAAATTCAAAGTTTCATGAGTTTTAAATTGTGTGCCATTCTGAATGATATCATGATATCTCATGCTGTCTCACTCTGTCCTGCCTGGGATATAAATCATCCCTTTTTCCAGCCTATCCATGGTATATGCTAGTTACTTAGCCTTTTAAGTTATCAAATGACTGTCACAGTGCTTCTATTCAAGTGATCATTTTTACTTAGTAAAGGCTCTGAAACACAAAACTAATAATACTGGCAATCTGCATGTGCCAAAGAGAAGCCATAAAGTACTTCCTTTAATTATCATCCTGTACCATCATGAGAAGAGTGAATATAGCATAGTAATGTCATTTGGAAGAGACTACATTCACAAAACTTTTATTACAGTATATTTTTACAATCATTCTATTTTTTATTATTTTTTGTTGTTAATCCTTTATCATGCTTAATTTATAAATTAAACTGTATCATGGATATATATGTGCAGAAAAAAGGCAATATACATGGGATTTGGTTTCAGGAGTTCACTGGAGGTCTTGGAACTTAAAGGAGGGGACAATTGTAAAACAAGTCTTAAACAGCAGAAGCAAAGAATAAAAGTGAAGAAGTGGTCAAATAACTTGGTGAGGAAAATATTAGGTATCTGAGGTCAAAACAAGAGTGGAAGGGCATGGTTTGGAAAGATGCTCACCTTTAAGAAGGAAAGGAGAAGAGAGTAGTGTTGGTGAAGACAGAAAAAAGAACTGCAGATAGGCCCTGCAGGATATAGAGTGTCAGAGCACCTAATACTTATCTGTCCATCAGGGACACTTGGTGACATGTGTTGAGCCCTGTCCGTCATGAACGTGGAATCTGCATTCACGCTTAGTAGCCTGTCCCAGGGCCAACCCACCCCTGAGGCTTTTCTGAACATGTCATGGTGACATGGTTTGGCATTTTGTCATCATTTAGGAGAATTTTAGAAAGTGAGGAGAACACTGTGATGTGTTCTCCCAGTGTGTCATGCTTCCAGCTCTCTAGGCACTGCACTATGCTTATGTAGGATTTAATGTGAATGTTGGATCATAAATTCCAGGAGTAGAGGGGAAAAAACACAGAAAAAAGCACTTTTTTAAAAAAATTATTTATTTATTTTTAAAACAAAAGAATGCATTTCAAGTCATAGTACATGTATGGAGCACAATCTTCCATTTCTCCGGTTGTAAACAAGATAGAGTCACGCCATTCATGTCTTCATACATGTACCTAGGGTAGTGATGTCTATCTCATTCCACCATCTTTGCTACCCCTATGCCCCCTCCCTTTCCTTACCTCCCCTTTGCCCTATCCAATGTTCCTCCATTTCTCCCATGCTCCCCACCCCTACTTCCATTATGGGTCAGCATCCACTAATCAGAGAAAACATTCAGCCTTTGGTTCTTTGGGATTGGCTTACTTCACTTAGCATGCTATTCTCCAACTCCATCCGTTTACCTGCAAATGCCATAATTTTATTCTTTTTCATTGCTGAGTAATATTCCATTGTGTATACATACCACAGTTTC
Source organism: Geosciurus inauris (assembly GCA_004024805.1). Lineage (NCBI taxonomy): Eukaryota > Metazoa > Chordata > Mammalia > Rodentia > Sciuridae > Geosciurus > Geosciurus inauris. The sequence continues at coordinate 4,785 of PVHX01024451.1, forward strand.
TTTATCTATTCATCTATTGAAGGACATCTAGGTTGCTTCCACAGTTTAGCAATTGTGAATTGTGCTGCTATAAACATTGAAGTGGCTGCATTACCGTAGTATGCTGTTTTTAAGTCTTTAGGGTATAGACCAAGGAGTGGGATAGCTGGATCAAATAGTGGTTCCATTCCAAGTTTTCCAGATTGTTCCACCAGCAATGTTTGAGTGTGCCTTTTTCCACACATCACTTATTGTTGCTTGTTATTCTTGATAACTGCCATTCTGATTGGAGTGAGATGAAATCTTAGTTTCGATTTGCATTTCTCTAATTGCTAGAGATGTTGAATATTTTTTCATATGTTTGTTGATCGATTGTATATCTTCTTCTTCTCAGTTTTTGTTCAGCTCCTTAGCCCATTTATTGATTGGGTTGTTTGGTTTTTTTTTTTTTTTTTTTTGGTGTTAAGTTTTTTGAGTTCTTTATATATCTTGGAGATTAGTGCTCTATCATGTGTGTGTGGCAAAAATTTGCTCTCCAGAATGGCTCTGTTCACCCCATTAATTGTTTCTTTTGCAAAGCACCTTTTTGAATCCTTTTCTGTGTGCTTTTTAGCAACTCTTTCCTTTCCTTCCTTCCATGAACATTATATTATTTTTGTGGTTTGCTCTTCAGCTGAAAGAAACAACAACAACAACAAAAAAACCCCTCAGCTGTTGCTACCGCTTGTTTGGGATTCGGCAGGCTTTATGTTACTTCTTTGTTGTCTGATGTACCTGCTGGTGTCAGGCAAGAAAACCACTGTCTGTTCTGTGACTGGAAACAGATGTTCCTCCCAGGAGCCACTGTTCATTTCACTGTCATAAAAGAACAGCAGAAATTCATGTCCTGCCGCCAAAAGGTGACTCCACTAACTGTTTTCAAAGTCTCTGTGAAAACAATAGTTGTAATCAGAGCATTGATTTTCTGGTAATGGTAAAAGTGAGAAGAAAAAAAAAATACAAGAATATGCACTGAACTGTGGGCTGAAATGCATTTAGGTGGTCTATAGGACAAAGCTTTAGAAATGTTTCAGCGGGGCGTGGTGGCTCACACCTTTAATCCCAGCACTTAGGGAGGCTAAGACAGGAGAATCACTAGTTCAAAGCCAGCCTCAGCAATGGCGAGGCGCTAAGCAACTCAGTGAGACCCTGTCTCTACATAAAACACAAAATAGGGCTGGACATGTGGCTCAGTGGTTGAGTGTCCCTGAGTTCAATCATCAGTACCAAAAAAAAAAAAAGAAAAGAAAAGAAATGTTTAATCAATTAAAATGTTTCTTGATTGCCTGCTGATTGGTAGATATTGAAATAAGTATTGAAATAGGCTATGCTGTAATAGCAGATTATAACACAAGTGGAATTTTTGTCCTTACGGAGCCTCTTCTGGTAGAGAAGAGATGTGAAACAGGTGCAATGAGTACCAGTCCAGAACACAACGCTACTTTTGGAAAACTCAGCATCTCCCATGCTCTGAAGGTTCAGGTGGTGCAAGGTCTCAGGGCTCAGTTATTAGATATCCACTCTGGGTTCTGCTGAGACACTCTCATTCTCTGTCTCCAACAGAGGTTCATGAGATTGCCACTCATTTTCTCTGGTTCTCCAGGCGCCCTCAAGATGAGGCATCTCCCAGGATGTCAGTGCCTTTCTCGTGGGCACTTGGTACTCTCCGTCTTGGTGGCTCATTTCCTCTGTGGTTATTCCTGCTTCTGAGGAGGTGTGAGTGTGGTATCTATCCAGAGTCCTTTAGCTCACCATAGTCATTCCCACACAGAAAACAGTCATGGCTGTTTGAAGGATCCTGTGGGGGACATATGCAAGGGCGCCGAGCTACCAGCTCGGGCCTGACCACGCTGCCCTGGGAGAGCCATCACCTCGCCCTTATTGGCTGACCTCTGCTTCTGTGTTCGTGGACAAGACATGGACAATGAATACTCTCTTATCTAAGTGCCTCTGTACATCCCACTTCCGCATTCTTAGCTCAGTAACAGGACACCTGCCCCCTCCTCTATATAAGCCTGTATCTCTCCTCAATAAATCAGTTCCTGCTTAAGACAGAACTCTCCGGCTCAGGCGTGGTAATTGCGTGCCGGACGACTTTACCATTCTCAGCCATCGTGTCGGGGGCTCCCAAGGATCCCCTCCTCCCCGCTGATCGAGGGGGGAGACTGATACCTGGCTGGGAGGACCCCGACAGATCCCTCAAGGTCTTCACCATCAGGGTAGTTTTCTATTCTTCTAAAAGACTTTCCCAAGCCCAATAAACCCCTGATGGCCCCACACATGGAAGGTTCTGCTTAAGAAACAGCAATATGGACGAGTTCCCCTCCATAAGATCCACAGCATTTTCTTTTTTTCTTTTTTAAATATTTTTTTAGTTGTAGATGGACACAATGTCTTTATTTTATTGCTTTGTATGTGGTGCTAAGGATCGAACCCAGGACCTCACGCATGCGAGGCAAGCGCTCTACCGCTGAGCTACAATCCCAGCCCCACAGCACTTTCTTATATTTGTTACTTGGTCTTTGTCAGCTGAGGGTACAGCAACTGGCCTCTCCTTGTAGAAGTTCCTGTAGACTCTTTCAGTGGTGGTTTCAAGGGGAAATAACTGGTTTTCCAAAGATGAAACAAAAAGAAAGGACTAGGGGTATAGCTCAGTGATAGAATGTTTCCCTAGATGTACAAGGCCTTGAGTTTGATCCCCAATGCTGCTAAAAGGAAGGAGGGGTTGGGGGGATAAAGCTTGTATATTGCACAAGTCTTCCCTCTGGGGTCTTTCTTTTTACTTTCTGATCTAGTTCTGAGCTCCTAGAGCAGGATCTCTCATGATGTACTTCATTGCATATTTCTTCCCTGTCCTAAATATCAGGATATTTTATTGGAGAAAGGAGTCCAGGAAATACCTCCTGGGCAATAGACATGGATCTGACATAGAAAGTTCAAGTGATAGAGCCATACAAATGGAGGAGGACAGTTTTCTGCAAAAGGTAGCACAAAATGCAGAGTATGCTGCCATTGCCTGCATTATTTTATATAAATATTTATTAACTGGTTTAGTCTGACTCTCACAACTGGACTGTTACCCAAGGAAAAAGGAATGGAAGAGTTTTGTTCACCTTCCATTCCACAGCATCTATAACAGTGCCCAGCATGGCTCAGATTTGTCAATAAACATGAACTGGAAGGTTTTCATCACTCATAGCCTATTGACAGATTCTTTTCAGCTCTGATGACTAAGAGCATCATAGAAAGAAAGGCAGCACTTTCAGGCTTTGGGATGGCTTCACTCTCTCTTCTCTCACTCCAGGCTTGGATGTGTGTGACTGGCAACCCCCTGCTCCAGGAGCTTGGAGAGCAAAGTTCTGACCTCCATGCTTTGGTGGGTTTGTCATGGGCTTTGAAAAAATCCTTACTTGGACAAGTAGTCCAAGATTCTCATCAAGGAAGGAGGTTATGGATTGTGGTGACGTGCTGACACTGTTTCTGATAGGCTTCTGGTGAGAATTAATCACCTCTGTGTGTACATGCATGTGTGAAGAAACAAACTGATTTTTTTAAAAAAATCTTTACTTTCTTGGGCTTCACTTTATTTTATTTTTTGAAAAAAGACTTAGGAATTTTGCAGTCAAAAAAAGGTCTTCCCTTTCCATTTTAGTATAATTATGACAGGAATCTCTGATGGTGCATCATCCATTCCTACCCTCATCATTGTTTTTGGTTTGCTTTCTCCTTATTGCAACAAGAGTCAAGGCCTCTGTAACAGGGGAGGGAGATGAAATGTAACTTTACAGCAAAGGGAGTTTTAGTCACTGGGAAGGGTCAGGAGACCAATGGATGAAACGTTACTAAGAAGAATTAGATTAGATACTATGAGTGGGAGGATCCTTGCTAAAACTGGATTCAGCATGCCAAGGACAAGCCTAGTTTAAATGAAGGCTCCAAGGAGCTGGCTAAAGTTTAGTCAAGATTATGATATTATCTTTGTCATAATTCAGTGACAAGACTGGTACACCAGAGAACAGTTCATGTGGAATTGAATTCAGCGAGTCTGAAAGAAATTGGGTTATGTGACCAGGGAAAGAGACAGAAGAGGGCTGCACAGATGATTGTGAATTGTAGGGTGTTGAGAGAGAGACTGCCATCTGTTGGATCCCTGGGTGTCTCTACAGGGACTTGAACTTTAGCTTGAAGATACAAAAGACAGATTAGCTGACTATTTTACCATGGAAATAGTTTCATTTTATTTAACAGGGCTATCAAATTCTGGGCTACCAGAAACTTGTAAAAGATGAAATCATCCCTGTCAGATCCAGACAAAATTACCGCTAGGAAATAATGCAAGAGGAGAGTTTACATCTGCCTGTCACTGTCTTAAGGACTTGCTTAAAATCCTACAAGAAATTCCTTCACATTCTACATGCACCCCATGCTTTGAAAATCTCCCTTGAATACAAGCAAATCGCTGTAACAAAGCTTATCTTTAACTTTCTTTATGATTGCAGCAATTCAGACAAGATGCTCTTGACAGAACACTTGCCCAGCAACAGCACCTCCACCAATGAGCTGACACCAATTGCTGCCTCAGGTCTCTAAGACCAATGAACTCCGTATCCAAGCAGCTTACATGAATTTCTCCCTTTTATGCTAATAAAACCTTCCCCTGTCTCAATCTCCTTAGATACATATAGTTAACTATGGTATACATATTCCCACTGCAGTGCTTTCCTGAATAAAGTTAATTAATATTCTGAGAATCTCTATTTGTTATTTGGTTTGATAGATGTGAAGGAATCACTGTGCATCAGGGATGAAAGTGATTGGTGACTCTAAGGAGGACCATCAGAAGCCCGTGTATGCCTGAGTGGTGCGTCAGCTCCATAAGGATACAGACACATGCATGCTTATCCGTTTGCAGACCCATCTGCTGAGGTTTTATTAGACTTCAGGGAGGATGAGGGCATCCAGACTGTATCCTGCATGAGAGAGTGCTCACACGCAACCAGCGTAGGGACTGCCAAAATTGTCACGGAATGAAAAGGACAGTATTGGAGACAAAAAGAGTCATTTCATGATCCAAAATTCCTTTCCATCCCCACTATACCATGTGTTATTTTGATAGCACATCACAGAACCTTGCTGATTTTAAGTGAGGTTTCTACTTGTGTACATAGATTTTTGAAGCTAGGTAGAAAGAAAAGATAATATGTGGGCATTCCAAAAGTGGCTTCTAGAAGCATGCTTCTGTTCCATACATCCTAGGTCAGGGGAGAGCCTGACTTTAGAGAGTCCCAGCAAATCAGATATGGGCAGTCACCCCAAAAATAAAACAGAAAAAGTAATGATGTAGTAGGCAAGAAATCAATTCAATACATTTATACTAGAAAGGACTGGGAAGAGCAAGTGTCCTGAGCCCATTTTTCAGAGAGCTAATAAGAAATTTGGAGTTAGAGGAATGAACAAAAAGTAGGTGTGACAAGAAGTATGCATAGTCAAGCATGCTTGGTCAAACCAGGGTCTAGTGGATCATTATCGACAATAAGAGAGTTGCTGCTCTCTGTGGGGAGTTTCATCTCTTGTCACAAGATGTTTGCTGATTAGACATGTTGTTCTTGGAATCCAAGGAGACTTCAGGAAAACAAATGACTGAGAGAAAAGCACACTTTAAAAAGGCGAGATGCTGTTGGTTCCTTCAGGCTTAAGGCAATGACTGGAGACTTCTGGGCACTGCTCGGTGGGTCTAGACCAAGATGTTGTAGAAAACTGGCAGCTGACAATCTGTTGATTATTATGTGCCTACAAATCTCAAAAAAATACCTTAGTTACTTTTATCTTGGTGCCTTCCGCCTTGGGAAAATTACCAGCTTTAGATGAAAACTCCTTAAATGATTACCATATCCATATGCAGAATTAGCAGGAATCTGACCCAAGGTTTAAGGCAGCAAAGGAGACAGATGAAAAACAAAAGCAGAATGCCAAGGTTTTATAGTGCTTTTGTTACCCATTCAACATCTGCAGGTCCAAGTGAAAAGTCCGTGCATTTAGCAAATGCAGCCTGAAGTCCCTATTAGCTGCCTATAGAACATTTGCTCAAGAGCTTCCATTAGATGATATCTTAGTTGGGGTCAACAGTCATCCTAGGAGGATGCAGAGCCTGGATGGAGTCTTGAATTCTGAGACCCTTGCACAAACCTGAACACTTGCATGCATTTGTAGAAGATGAATAATGCTTCCAGGTGCCCTTTGAGTTCCACATGCCATTTAGGAGAGTGGAGAGGCTCAACCCAGCCAATGGACATTTTACTTTCATCAAGAAGGGTACCTCAAAATCATTTTTAGAAAGTTCAATTTCTTGACTCACACAAAAGATAATTTGAAGAGCAGTTTAACCTCTGAGAACATGGCTTTGGCAGCATTCAGAGAGACCAGTAAGCGACTGATTAGAGGAACCAGCTTGTATTTCTGAGGCTCAGGGACCTGCTGCCAGGACTCTTATTTAAAACATGCCCCAGAATAGGCCAATGTGGGCACCAGCAAGACCCATCTCAAAATACTTTGGGGGAAAAAAATTTTCATGGCCAAATCTGTACATTTCTGGAAGCTAGGTTTCTATTTGAAACTTGTCAGTATGACCTGCAGACTGAGCTGATTTGTAGCTGCTGCCAGTTGCACAATTTCTAAGTTTTTCTTCCTGCTTAGGATCCAGAAATGGATGTCCAGATGAGTGATTAGCATATTGATAGATTTCCTCACCTTGGAATGAAAATGGTAACAATTGCTCCAGTTAAAATATAAGATTATTTTGGTTGTGTCAAATAAACATTATAGTAGACCATTGTTTTGGACTAAGCCCCTGCACTGGGCTCCAACAGACAAAATCAAAATGGAGTTACCACATTACAATTCACAGGAGCAAATGAAACTAATTGTTATCTGACTTTAGTGAGATATCAGGAGAGAGAAGAAACAGCGAAATTTCCCAAGCATGCCAGTTTCCATTGGCATGATAATAAAGTTCCTTCTGCCTTAATTCTTAAACACACAAAAAAGATAACCTAAACTAGATTGATAGTAACTAATCATCTGTTTTCCTATTGAGTCTCCCTGTCCTCACTTTGACTTTGAAATGACCAATTCATTCTTTGTTCTTTTCTTTCTTTCTTCAGCTCCTCTTGTTTATAAAACCAACCTCTTCTCCTCATATCATCAAAACATTTGTCTTACATTATGGAATGAAGCATTATTCAGTTCTAAAATCAAAAGTAAAGCCAATGAATAGGATATAGCTCAGTGATAGAGCATGTTCTTAGCATGCATGGGGCCTAGGTTTCATCCTCAGAACTGTAAAGTGAAACACAAATCCAATTAAAATTTTTAAACTGTTGTAATTTTTTTCTTTGACAATTGAAAAACAAAAACACATAAATCCAAATTCTGACTATCTGAACTGTAATGGGAAATAATGGCTTGAGTAATAATCTGGAGGTAAAACAAAGCAGTAGGCATTTTTAACACCTGTCAAAATCTCCTTTCCAGGGATGTACCCTCTTGGAGTTAGAAATGTTTTAGTATTGACAGCAAAAATGCTGTGTGCTACTTTTGGAGGAACATGCAAAAGCCAGGAGTGAATTTCTATGTTTTCTTCACAATACCAGGGGCTAGGGGAAATGTTAAATAAAGAGTACAAAATTTGGGTTAGACAGAAAGAAAAAGTGTTTGAGATCTATTACATAGCATGATGACTGTAGTTAATAATAATGTGTATTTCAAAATTGCTAAAAAAGTAAGTACCAGGAATCACATGTTGATGTGGGTGTCTCAAGACCAAGGCACTCGGAAATACCTGAGCCACCTCTGGAGGATCATTATCCTGGAGTGGCAACCACGCCCTTAGCCCATTATGTGAGAAATAAACTTTTGAAGTTGACACAGATTGTGGTTTGGGTTTACCACATATTCTTGCCTATCCTGACTGGTACAGACAATTTTCAGGGTAGGTTTAGTTCCGTGACTTACCAGTGTCATCATGGACTCAGGTTCTTTCTGTCCTTCTGCCCTCCCTACATCTACACCATCTTTTTTTTTTTTTTTTTTTTTGGTACTGGGGGTTGAACTCAGGGGTACTCGACCACTGAGCCACATCCCCAGCCCTATTTTGTGTTTTATGTAGAGACAGGGTCTCACTGAGTTGCTTAGCGCCTCGCTGTTGCTGAGGCTGCGTCTACACCATCTTGAAGTTGTCCAGTAACTCTCCTTCTGTCTCTAGAGGAAGTCTAGGGAGTTCCCAGAGAAGAGAACCTCAACTCAGAACCAGTGGGATTCTTGACAAATATTGCTGAAATGAATTTAAGGACCTGTCAATTAGAGGCACAAATACAGATTTATTTAGGAAAGCAGAGATACATTCAAGGAAGGATGTGGGCCATCTCAAGAGTGAGAGATGCTTTGGGGGTTCTTTTAAAGGGAAACTGGTGAGGTGTAGGTATGGAAAATATGTGGAGATCTTGTCAGTCTGAAGATTCCAAGATGGTTCATGGAGTTCTGGTAATTCTCTGGTAATTTTCTATCTTTAAGTTGACATCTTCTCTATTATCTGATGAGTAGATAGTAGAGTCTATATTATAGAGTCTGGGAAAGTACCCTATGTTATGAAGTTTGGAATCTCCTTTTACTCAATCTATTCTAAAAATACATATATTAGTGGGATAACTAATCATGAACAGGGCAATTTTCATAAGTGGGTGGATTTCCAGTAACTTTAAGATTGTGGGTAAAGATTGGTAAATTTCCCAGAAATTTGGAAGTGACAGACCTTGGAGAGGAGGAAAAGTATGCAGAACTTCAGCCTAAAGCTCTTTGGATTATAGTTTCCTTGTCCTTCCTTTTGTCCCCATTCTATCTTTTATTTTCTCTGTCCTACCTCATTTCCATCACATTGTCCTGAATTATGTTGAACACCCATCCCTGTGCCCAGCTTGTTGTCCAGAGAATGCCATAATTCTAGACAAAGGGCCAGTAACTATGGCAGGACTGGGTTTTGGAACCACATAATCATGTTAGACTGATCAAAGCTAGCCTGGAACCTGAGGACAGGGCTGTTGTGCTCTGGAGCTCATGGGAGAATCAGGGGAGGGTGGGAAGTTAGGAGGCATGTGAAGCAAGGTTGAGTTCAGAGTGAGCAAGTCCTGGTTGGAATTTAGGTCTAGGTCTTCCCAAATTCCAGGTAGCTTGGCAGAACTTTCATTTTTCTCAAGGTTAATTAAGCAGGGAACTTCTGGGTTTACAATAAAGAGTGGACTTTCAAAAACCAAAATAAGCTAGGCACAAAAAGAAACAGATATGGAATCTAGAAATGCTGAACTTATAAAAGTAGAGAGTAAAATGGTGGTTATCATGGGCTGGGGTGTTGGTGAGGGGTGGGGTTGGGACGTGTTGGTCAAAGGGTACAAAGTTGTGGTTAGGAAGAATAAGTGTTTGAGATCTATTGCATGGCACAGTGAGTGTAGTTAATAATAACGTATTATATATTTCAAAATTGCTAAAGAGTAAATTTCAAATGTCTCAACACACACAAGAAAAATGACAAATTAAGTGAAATGATGAATGTTAATTAGCTTGATTTAACCATTCCACATTGTATACATATATCAAAACATCACATTATACCCCATGAATATAAATAATTATTATTTGTCAATTAAACATTTAGTAACATATGCCTTTAGTCACAATTACTAAGGAGACTGTAGCTGAAGGATGGCTTGAGCCCAGGAGCTCAAGCCCAGCCCAGGAAACATCGTAAGACCCCGTCTTGAAAAACAAAAAAATTGAAAAAAAAAATGAACATATGACAAAAGAAGAAAAAAAGGGGGCTGGGATTGTAGCTCAGCGGTAGAGCGCTTGCCTCGCATGCGTGAGGCCCCTGGGTTCGATCCTCGGCACCACATACAAAGCAATAAAATAAAGAAATTGTGTTCATTAACAACTAAAAAAAAAATTAAAAAAAAAAAAAAAGAACAAAGGCTTTCTAAGGTCCATCAGAAAATTAGAAAAACAAGATTATGAAAACGTACTACAGTACTGTGTTTTCTTCTAGAATCTTGATTGGCTTAGCTTACTCATTTTGGTATATTATCTAACCTAAATTCATTTTTATTTATATTGTGAGAAAGGAATTAAGGTGTATTTTTCTCATGCAGATATCCAGTCGCTCCAGTTATTACAAAGACCATTTGTAAGGAGAAATCCTGAATAACAGCTGCATCTTTGTGGCAAATCACATATGGATCTGTTTCTGGATCCTGTATTCTGTTCACTGTTCTCTTTATCTATACTTTCTCTATTATCACTTTGTCTGAACTACTGTGAGGATTCTTAAGAACTTTGCTTTTCCTTCTTTAAGTGTTTTTTCTAGGTACTTTGCATTTCCATACACATTTTTAAATCAGCTTATCAAGTTCATCTCTCAAAATAACAAAAGCCTCTCACAGATTTTTTTGAATTTATCATGCAATACGAAGAGGTCAGCTGGCAGGCTGGAGATCTGGGTAAGAGTTGCCGTTTAACTCCACAGGCACTGTACTGGCAGAATTCCTTCTTGCTCAGAGGAGGTGTTATGGTTTGGATCTGGAATGTTCCTGAAAGGCTCCTGTGTTCTGAGGTGGGGGTTTTAGGAAATAATTGGATCACGAGGGCTGTAACCTTATCAGTGGATTAACCCATTTGATGAATTAATAATTTTAATGGACTATTGAAAAGAGGTAGAAACTGTAGGCAGGTGGAACATCATTAAAGGAAGTAGGCCCCTGGCATTTAAGTATTGTTAATTATATGTCATGGTATTTGAGGTATGGAATAACTCAATGTGACCTTGGGGATTATATGTTTTCCCTGGCCTCTTCACTTCCTCTCTCTGCTTCCTGGCTTCTATGAGTTGAGCAGCTTTCCTCCACCAGACCTTTCTGCTATGATGTTCTTCTTCATCTCAGGCCCAAAGCAATGGAGCCAGCCAACCATGAATTGAAAATTATGAAGCTCTGAGTCAAAATAAATCTTTCCACATTTAAGTTGTTCACGTCAGCTATTTTGGCTGTAGTAATGAAAAGCCGACTATCACAGAAGACCAGTCATTGTTTTATTAAGCCCTTTCAACTGATTGGATGTAGCCTACTCACATTATGGAGGATAACCTTCTTTACTTAAAGTCTACAAATGTAAATGCTAATCTCTCTCTCTCTCTCTCTCTCTCACACACACACACACACACACACACACAAAACCCAACAAAACAAAACAAAAAAATATCCAGATTAATGTTTGACTGAATATCTGAGCACCATGGCCCAGCCAGGCTGACATGTAAAAGCTATCATCATAAGTTCAGCTATCATCAACTTGGCACCCATACATATCTCCTTAAGCTTCACTTAATCCTCAAACAAAGACAATTACCAGGTCATTCTTTCACCTAACATAATCTATCTATCCTACATTTAATCAAAAACGCATAAACCCTGGGCTGGGATTGTGGCTCAGTGGTAGAGTGCTTGTGGGAGGCACTGGGTTCGATCCTCAGCACCACATATAAATAAATGAATAAATAAAGGTCAACCAACAACTAAAAACATTTTTTTTTAAATGCATAAACCGGGGCTGGGGCTGTAGCTCAGTGGTAAAGTGCTTGCCTAGCATTCGTGAGGCACTGGGTTTGATCCTCAGCACCACGTATAAATAATAAATGAGTAAAATAAAGGTCCATCTAAAAAATAGATTTAAAAAAATGTATAAACCCTTTCCCCTAGAAGAGTATGCAAAGTCCTTGAGTGATGCTTATTCTTCTTCTTTTTTTAAACCATAGTTGGCCTTTATTTTTTTTAATTTGTTTTAGTTAGTTATACATGAGAGTAGAATACATTTTGACACATTGTACACAAATGGAGCACAACTTCTGCTTTCTCTGGCTGAACATGGTGCAGAGTCATTCCAGTAGTGTAATCATACGTGTATATAGGGTAATAATGTCTGTCTCATTCTACCATTCTTCCCTTCCCATATCCCCTCCCCTCCCTTCACTCCCCCCTGCACAATCCAAAGTCCCTTTATTCTCCACCTCCCCCATTATGGCTCAGCATCTGCTCATCAGAGAAAACATTCAGCCTTTGGTTTTTAGTGTTTGGCTTATTTCACTTGGCATGAAATTCTCCAGCTCCATCCAGTTACCTGCAAATGTCACAATTTCATTCTTCTTTAAGGCTGTATTCCATTGTGTATATGTACCACATTTTCTTTATCCATTCATCTGTTGAAAGTTATCTAGGTTGGTTGCATAGTTCAGTTATTGCAAGTTGAGCTGCTATAAACATTAATATGGCTGTGTCACTGTATTATGATGATTTTAAGTTCTTTGGGTATAAACTGAGGAGTGGGACAGCTGGATCAAATGGTGGTTCCATTCCAAGTTTTCTGAGAAATCTCCATGCTGCTTTCCATAGTGGTTACATCAATTTGCAGTCCCACCAGCAAGGCATGAGTGTACTTTTTCCCCACATCCTCATCAACACTTATTGTTATGTGTATTCTTGATAATTGCCATTCTGACTGGTGTGAGATGAGTAGTTTTGATTTGCATTTCTCTAATTGCTAGAGATGATGAACATTTTTTCATATGTTTATTGATTTTATTTCTTCTGTGAAGTGTCTGTTCAGTGCCTTAGCCCATTTATTGATTGGGTTATTTGTTTTGTTTATTTATTTGTTTGTTTTTTGCTGTTAAGTTTTTTGAGTTCTTTATATATTCTAGAGAGTAGTGCTCTATCTGAAGTGCATGTGGTAAAGATTTTCTCCCATTCTGTAGGCTCTCTCTTCACATTATTGATTGTTTCCTTTGCTGAGTAGAAGCATTTTAGTTTGAGTCCATCCCATTCATTGATTCTTGATTTTACTCCTTGTGCTTGAGGAGTCTGGTTAAGGAAGTCAGTTCCTAAGCTAATGGAGTGGAGATCTGGTCTTACCTTTTCTTCTATTAGGGGCAGGATCTCTGTTCTAGTCTTGAATCCATTTGAGTTGATTTTTGTGCAAGGTGAGAGATAGAGGTTTTTTAAAATTATAATTCTGTAAATTATAAAAATTGGATCTGTGATTAACATACTAATTTTTTGTGGGTAAACCACAGACAAGGGATATTAAGCTGAGCCCCATAGTGTCACCATGAAAATTTGCTATTCATAGAGTGGGGGTGCTTTCTACCAAATGGTAGAGCACTTGCCTAGCATGTGCAAGGCCTGGGTTTAATTCCCAGCACTGCAAAAAAAAAGGGGCTAGAGGGGCTAGATTCTACTTTCTTTGCAGATTGTTATAAATTTTGCAATCAACATGTCAAATTCCACAAAAAAGCCTTTTGGAACTTTAATAAGATTTGCATTCATTTTATCTATAGATTTGTTTTGGAAGAAATAAAATGTTTATATTATTCTATGTTAAAATTCCGAAGCATGTTATTTTTCTATATAAATAATTTTAAATGTCTCTCAAATTTTGAATTCTTTTCATAGTATTTTTAAAACAAATTTCATCAAATTTATTATCAAAAACTTACCATTTTGTGGTTTTGCTGATAACAGCAGTTTTTGTAAAGTATTTTAAAATTATTTGTTGTTATATATAGAAATAAATTGATTTTTGTATTTTAACTAAATATACAACAATCTTGCTGAACTGTTACATGAATTCTAATATTTTACCCTCAAATTCTTTTTCTATACTTATTTTTCATTCTTATTATCTATGTTCAAAAAGTTTTATTTACTTATTTTTAATTCTTCTATTTTTGATATGTCTTTCTTGCTGGCTAGCATTTTCAATAAAATGAAGTGATGATAACAACCACCTTTATTTTTTTATTATCAATTTCAAACAGACAACTTTCCAAGTATCACCAATAAATATAACATTTGTTGTGAGATTTTCAATATAATTTTTATCAGGCTAAGTTCCTATTTCTTACTTGATAGAGATTTTTAATCATAAATGGACATTGGGTTTTAACAAATAAAATTCCATTCTATTGAGATGATTAGACATTTTATACATCAAATTATAGTGATAATTGATGTTATATTTATGAATTTTATAATGATTAAAGCAATCTTATTTTCCTGGCACAAGACCAACTTGGTAATTATATATTTTCTCTTTTATGTATTTTTGAGTTGTGTTTGTTATAATTTTGTTTAACAATTCATATAGATGTTCAGGTTGCATTGACTTATCATTTCCCTGTCAAATTTTGGTATTAAGGTTAGGTTATCAACTTAAATGACTTCCGAAGTATACATTCTCTTACCAGTCACTATAATAATTTCTGTGATTAGAAGAATAATTCAAATTGATGCCTGAAAGTTTCATTATGGGATGATTTTTTTATTTCTGACTTAATTTCTTTAATATTTGTAGGACTGCCTAAGTATAACATGTTTCTTTGTTCTTACATTCCTATAAATTGGCAGTTAAATCTATAATCTTGATCAGAATCAAGTTCAGGTGTTGGCAAGAATATTTCACAGGTGGAATTGTACACTTCCATCAGGAGGCACAAAGCATCTGTTTAATTCCTCTTAGTGCAATGATAGCAGCCACTAACAATGCTTTCCATATCTACCAGTTCATAGGGAGTTATTATATTTTGCCTTCTTCATATAGTAAATGGAATACTTATTTAAAAGAAGAGAAAATTCCTTATCTACTTTCTGGTTACCCTCATGTACAATTTGGATAAGAAAGGCAGAAAAAAAATGCTTTCATTCTTTCCCTTTATCCCAATGCAGTGAATTAGTCTCCTGACACCAATCAAATGAGACCGGGTTTGTGGTGGTGTTATTTTAATGAATTCATGGATTAAACATATGTGATGTGTTTCCGTCTGTGGCATGATTACCCTGACTAATGCTATAGTTCTCCCATCTTGTACAGTGGCAACATCTTTAGGTTAACTCCTGAGTCCTTTTGACATGACTCCTTAGGAGTCCCACATTTTGCTTTGGAATTTTAGGAATTGTTTTTATTTAGTTTTGTCTTATAATTGTAAAATGATGATTTAAAAAAATCATAATAGAGCAAATTGTCGTGAGTTTGAAAGCCAAAGAAATTTATAATTATGTGGCCAAAGAAAATGTTAAACCCTCCTAAGCTAGTGCTGGCAGGTTTGCACATTTCCAAGCACAACATGGTACAAAAATTGTTAAAGTTATAGTTGAGGTATGCAAGACAGATCCTGCAGATTAGGAGGCTGCAGAAGAATTAAAAACCATCAAAGAGTCTGCTGTGTGTTGAACAGGAAAAGGAATATGTGAAAGAGCAGGGATTTGACACTGATGAGATTGGCCTAAAATACACAGATGTTGGCAAATAAATCTGTAAGCCACATATGGGCCTCTAAAGTCCCTAACTTGAAATCATTCAATGACCACACATTTTTAAAAATAAAACCATGCATCAAATAAGGTGTTTTTAAACAGAAAACACACACACACACAGAACAAAGTTATATTCTGATTGGTTGATGAAAATGATGTGACCAGATGCTTATACCATATGTCCCTAAGATCAATGGTTTAGTATTCACTAATTCAAAGTTCTCAGTTTTTTAATACAATATAACTACCATGAATAACAAGACTGGTTGATCTATCATCTAATCTGACTTAGATAAACAATGATGTAAAATAAACCTTTCTTTTTTCCTTAACAAAACATTCTGGAGCTCACTCCCCACTAGTATTCCTTCAAATGGCAGTATAGTTCTTTAGTTTGTGGATGTACTATAATCTATTATATTAATCAGCTTTCTACCACTATAATGAAATACCTGATATAATTATTTTATAAAGAGGAAAAGTTTATCTGGACTCATGAAATCCATAGAAGTTCCAGTCTATGTTAGATTGGTCCCATTTTGTTTTGGGCCTGTGGTGAAGATAGCACGTTATGCCAGAAGTGCATAGCATAGAAAAATTGTTCACCTCAGGGCCAAGAAACAACAAAAAAAGAGAGAGGGTTGGTCAGGGTCCCACAATCCCCTTTGAGGATGGAACCCGAGTGGCCTTCTGCACAACCTGACCTCTCAAAGATTCCACCACCTCCCAATGGTGCCATCAGCTGAGGACCACACATTCAACACATTAGCTTTTGAGGGATGTTTAAGATTCAAACCATAATGGTCACACAGATGACTCAAAGCCAGGTTGCAAGTCTAGACAGAGGCAGTGTGTGTCCATTTTGCCTTCACCCTGAGGCTGTTGGCATTTAGGCTACTAGCTTAGTGCAAGTGCAGTTTGCCAGCAGCTGCACGTCAGGAGGCCTGGACATTTGACTGTGATTCCTGCTAACCTGATTTTAGATCTCCTGCTGTTTCTTTGTTTACAGGGGAAATCCTCAGGGTGAAATTAGCTCTGAGACTTCAGCTTACTTTTTCTGGATCTTGTTCAATGCGTGGTCTGATGATTCTTCATTCTCTTGTTAGCTCTTTGATGCTTTTAAGATGATAAATTTTAACATCATCCAAATGTATTCATTTTTCTCAGCACAGAAGTTGGTCTGAATTACCCAGTCTGCTGCTACTGAAACCATTTGTTACTTTTATAGCTGAGGGAAAAATTAAAAAGAGTCATCCATGCTTATTTAGGAGATCAGTGTCAGTTTTGACTTATGGATACTGAACCAAGAAAAATATCACATTAGCATTTTTATCCTTTGTGAACATAATAATATTCTTTCTAATAACATCAGTCTAAGCACCTTGGAAGCAAAAGCCTCTATGGGTGTCATAGAATGTTCCAAAAGCAGTTATCGGTAATGGACTGTGATTCGTAGGCAAGTGTTATGAATCTTTTTAGAGACACTCTTTCAACATACTCAAGCCTCATTACCCCAAGTTGAGGAAGAGGCTGCAAAAGATTTGTAAACTCCCAGAACTTGGAATGGAATCAGTAACACATATCCAAATAGGTCCTTGCTTCAACAAAATTAGACACACATTATCCTGAATGTTCCTATTCTTCTCAAACACTCACCACCATGTTTCGGCCCAACCCTGCTAACCATCGCAGAGTGGAAGTCGACATCCAGGTGAGCCCATGCATCTGCTATTACCTCTAATATAGAGGTGCTGTGAGATACAGCAGTGGAAGAATTAGCACATAAAAGAACGAAAGGATGAGCAATGAATGAACAAACCCAAGACCACTTGTTTCTAAGCCTGAGCTTGATAAGAAGCCCATTGCTATATTCCCAATCATTTGTGACCTAATTGGCCACCAGCTAACATCCAAAGACAATTTAAATGCCTGTGAATGCGATTTTTCAAGTCGTTTCTACATTGAGAGATGCTGAAATTCTAAAGAATAAAATCGGTAAGTTGGACACAGTGGCACACATCTGTAATCCCAGCACTTTGAGAGGCTGAGACAGGAGAATTGCGAGTTCAAAGCCAGCCTCAGCAACTGCGAAGTGCTAAGCAACTCAGTGAGACCCTGTCTCTACATAAAACACAAAATAGGGCTAGGGATGTGGCTCAGTGGTCGAGTGCCCATAAGTTCAATCCCCAGAACCAAATAAATAAATAAAATCAGGTAGATGAACTCTACAGAAAGCCCTTTTGTCCACCTCATTTGTTACTGGAACAAGTAAAGAGGCAAGAGATTTCAGTCTGGCTGCAGAAGCAGGCTGTTGATGAGGAGAGCTGAAAACAGTAATCAGAAGACTCACTTGAGGAGAGGGAAAGGATGAGACCAGAACTGACATGAACCCTGAACGGTGCAGTCCTTATCTGTCTCCAGTCACAAGAAACGTGGGGCTAAGCTGCAGATGTGTGTTCTAGAAATCACTTTCCCGCCCATGATTCAAGCTAGCAAGGCTGAGGGGAACATGGATGGCCAGGGGTCAATTGAAACAAGGACTTGTCAGGCTCTTGGGACAGATTCTATATGGCAGGAAAGGTGGCATGTACATGGCCCTGTGGTTGTGTGGTCTGTGTACAGGACCTCCTCCCAGACTCCAGCTATTGTCCACAGAGCACAGGGTGGCAACAGAATGTGCATGGAAACAGCAGGAGAAGGTTTTTATAATGCTTGCCATCTAACCTCACCAGAGCAAAGGTGGTGGGGATCCTCTCTGTATCAAGGTAATTTGAGCTGTAGTCATACCATTTTTTTCAGTCCCCAAGGGACTGTTAATCCCCAGTCCCTGCTTTATCACAATGGTATCCTGAGAAATAGCTCAAGACATCATGGAGAGCTGTCTGTCTAAAGTGTTCCAGAACCCAGATTCTTAGCTCATGTCCAGATTGAATGATTTATCTTTTTGGCAGAGACGGTTGAGCTGGCATATTTGTTCACCAGCGAACACTTTGCTGTCTTTTCCTGTGAGATTTCTCCAGCTCCAATGCCTTGGACAGACCATTGGGAAGGACTGGCTGATAGTGCCCTTTGTTCCTGCTCTATTGTTCAACAAAAATCGCTAAAACATCTACTGGCAATGGCATTCTACTGATGCTAGATAAGGAAATTTTTGTGAAGCTAATAACTTACTCATTAACTACTGATTGCCATGCATCATTCCTCCTGCTCCTCCTGTTTCTTTCTCTTCCCTTCCTTCTCCTCCTCTTTCTCCTTTCCTTTCTCTTCCTTTGTCTACTCTCAGACTTTAGTTTCTTCTCCTTTTCTACACCCCATTTTATTATCAACATCAAAGGTCAAACTCTCCTCAGACTTCTGACACAACTTTGGAAAAGTATAAAAACCTAAAAGAAAATTAAGCGGGCAGGGGAGCCTGGTCAAATTTCTGACTTGCTGTACTTCCTGTTGCCTTGATTAAGAAGGTGCCTGGCACAGTATAGATGTGCATCCTATGCCCTTGGAGCCAGTGTGATTTTTTTCCTAAGTTAGCATAACTGGGCCAGTGTCTAAAATTTCCCACTTTTTCCCTCTAATTAATAAAATCTCCAGGGATGCAAGGTTGGTTCAACATACGGAAATCAATACATGTAATCCATCACATCAACAGACTTAAAAATAAAAATCACATGATTCTATCAATTGATGCAGAGAAAGCATTCGACAAAATACAGCACCCCTTCATGTTCAAAACACTAGAGAAACTAGGGATAGTAGGAACATTCCTCAACATCGTTAAAGCAATT
>PVHX01024452.1:0-23976 GCA_004024805.1 Geosciurus inauris
GATCTGGGCCCTCTGCGGCTCCTGCCGGTGCACCGGAGCTCTGGAGTGGAAGTGCGGCGAGCTGTCTCCGCTGGTGTCTCTGGAGCGACTCTTGCCCTGAATTTGGGCTCCCCAGGGGCTAGCGGCTGGGGCCGTGTGTCCACGGGAGCAACTGCTAGGGGCCCTGCGTGGTTGGGTGAGCGCTGGAGCCAGGAACCCCGTATAGAAGCAGGCCCCCCGGGGCGAGCCCTGGGCTGGGGCTCTGAGCCGCCGCGGCTGAGCTCCGCCACCGCTTGCTGCCAAAGACGCTCTGCTTGTGGCAATGGCTGCTGCCTGGTGGCCCTGCTTACACGCGCAAGTGAAATTCCTGCCGGGGCAGCTGTAGCATGATGTCCAGAAGCTGGCTGGGAGATGGGATTTCCACTACTTCAATCTCTGGCTCTGGAGAGACTGACCACAGCGTCTGCCTGGGCCGCCATCTTGCGGATCCAGAACATTCTTTAAAAAAGAAAAAGAAAAAGAAAAAAAAAAAAAACTCTCCAAGCAGGGTGATATTTAAAATATCTAGCAACCATTTGGAAGGAACCTCATTTTGATTTTAGATCAACGGTGAGCACTGATCAATCAAAACAGGCCACACACCTTTAAACAGGAAAAGATGAATTATTGTGCCTTGGTAATCGGCCGAGAACAGGCAATCCCTCCAGTGGAAGATAGACCCCTGGAAGTTATGGGAAGCTCTTGATTTAAAATTAAGACAAATACACATTGATTGATCATTAGGAATGTTTGCAAAACTAGTTTTAAAAAATAAGAAGATGAAATGAGATTTGAAAAATGTTCAAGCCACAAGGGGAACCCCCCCCAAAAAAAACAGAAGAAAAATTAAGAAATTTAATATCCAATCATGAAAACTAGATTAAAGTTAATTGAATGCAAGTCAAACTAACTTCATTTTCTCCACTAAAATAGAATACTAAGAAATAATATTGATGTAATCATCAGAACAGAAGACAGTAAAGTTATAAACGGTTGAATTTTCAATGTCAAACCATAACAGAAAATTAAAACAGATTATTGACATAGTGATATAATTTTAACTTTCATATCAGAATCAAGTCTTCTCTCATGTGTGTTAATGCATTCATTTGAATATATTTACCTTAACAAATTTTTATCAATAGCATACTATTGCTAGTATGGTTCTTTTCACTTGAGAAACATCAGTAAACAAATAAAATGAAATCTGTTTTTAAGAATTTTTATTATACAGGCAAAAATGAACAAAAATAACATCTTATGATTTTATTATTATGATTTTCAAATCATAATTATTTTGTGATTTGTAAACACAGTTATGTGAAAAACTAAATAAAATATGTGGTTTTTCTTCCAAAATAAGAAAAACCTAAGCTGACAGTTGTATTAGCTTCCTCAGGCTGCTGTTACAAAACACCACAAACTGGGTAGCTTTAAACAATAGAAATTCATTCTCTCACAATTTTGGAAGCTAGAAGTCCTAAATCAAGGCATTCAGAGAGCTGTGATCTCTCTGCAGGCTCCAGGAGTCAGGGGATCCTCCCCTGCCTCTCCCAGCTCCAATCTTCCCTCCATGTCTGCACCTGTCTCTCTTCTTATAAAAACACCCCTCACTTTAGATGACATAGCATGCTAAGTCATTACAACATCATCTTCATTCATACATCTGTAAAGACTCTATTTCTGGATGTGGTCACATTCACAGATACTGGGGGTTAGTATCATCTTTTGGAGGAACACAATTCATTCGATAACAACACTGATAGTAATCCTAAACTGACTGGCTGCGTTAAGGTCTTCAAGACCAGCTCCTAATTCAGTGATCATGAGGAGAACTCAGAGGACAGATGGTCAGCTCTGTCACACTGAGGGGCCACACAGCACAATCAATAATCACAAAAGGATCATGGGAGAATCTGTAGGAAATGGAATACAACCTCCCAAGAGCCCATGTCCATGGAGCTGCACAGCTGTGCCAAATTCCTCCACCCTGAGTTGTGAGTCAATCAAAAGGCTCAGTAGAGTCCCAGTGCACAGAACCTCCAATTGGGGCTGGTCATACAGACATTCTCTGCCTAGAATGTACCAAAATCCAGACTCCAAGAAGGAAAGTAGGTACAACCCAAACCAGATCATTTACACAGACGAGACACAACAAGCCATGCTCCTGATTTAGGGGCAAGATATACCAGCTGAGTTCCCAGGCTCCTGCTAAGACCCATCCCTGCATGTAGGCTCTTCTAAGGAGATTGACGTCAAGCCTGCTCTTTCAGATTCTTTTCTGCAAACCAACAAAAGGAAAAAGGTCCAAAGTTATTGTAAATAAAGTGTTTCTCCTCTGAAAAGCTACTTAGGTCATAACTGTTCGGTGAAATAGAGCATGTTAGAAAAGAACTAATTGAGATAGAGACACTGTATCAAAGATTAATCAACAATGGAGATCTTTATTATTCTATTTGTTTTATTTATGTATTCATTACTATGATTACAAAGTATTAACTGTTATTGCTATTAAAAACTTTTATTGGGGGTTCCCTTTCATAAATTTGTTTCATATCGAGTCATATTCAGAGTTCTGAGACTCTAGCTTACATATACTTTTTTAATAAATAAAAAGGCACACTCATACATTGCCAGTGGGACTGCAAATAGGTGCAACCACTCAGGAAAGCAGTATGGCAATTCCTCAGAAAACTTGGAATGGAATAATTTGACCCAATTATCCCACTCCTCAGTCTATACTCAAAGGACTTAAAATCAGCATACTACAGTGACACAGCTACATGAATGTTTATAGCAGCCCAATTCACAATAGCTAAGCTGTGAAACAAACCTAGGTGCCCTTCAACAGATGAATGGATAAAGGAAATGTGGTATAGGTACACAATGGAATATTATTCAGCCATAAAGAAAAATGAAATTATGGCGTCTATTGGTAAATGGATGGAACTGAAGACTCTCATGCTAATTGAAATAAGCCAATCCCAGAATACCAAAGGCCAAATGTTCTCTCTGATGTAGGGATGCTAACACACAATGGGAGGAGGGTAGGCAAGAATAGAAGGACTTTGGATTAAACTAATGGAAATAGGGAAGGGAAGGGAAGGAAGGGGGAATGGGAATAGGAAAAAATAGTATGAATCAGAAGTAACTTTCCTATATTCATATATGAATGAATATACCATCAATGTAACTACATATCATGTACAACCACAAGAATGGGAAGTTATACCCCATGTATGTATAATATGTCAAAATACATTCTACTGTCATGTGTAACTAAAAAGATCAAATAAAAATTTTAAAAATACTGTAAATCATATGTCCTCAGTGGGAGCAGTATCACTTTCATGGGGTGAAAAATGTTTTCTTACAGAGAAAAGAACCCTATTGTTCATATATATGAAGCGCAGATGTACATACAGTAAATATACAGACATATAAATATCTGTAGTATTAAAATTCCATGAGGAGTGGCAATATCTCTTTACCTTTATTTTTCTAGCACATTCTACCTGCAAGGACTCTAACAAAGCTGTTACTAATCATTACCTCTGGCCTGGAAGAGAAGACTCGATTTCTATACTTTATTCTTTTTATATAATAATGCAATAAACACAAATTTATTTTGACAGGCTCAAAGAATCAGCAAAATACACACCTATTTGTCTTGAGGAGGGATGCATTTAAGTTATACACATGGTAGAAACTTAGGGCTTCAGAATCAAATCAATGAATCCATTTGTGGTGGGAAAAAAAAATCAATAGAGTTTCCTAGTCAAGGGAAAAGAGTCAGTAAAGGGAAGAAAAGAGCCAAGATACATCACTATGAAGTGAGGTGGTATATTTTAAAGAAATATTTGTCAAATATCATCAATTTAAAAAGAGTTGTTAAGTCAGGCTTTACAGATGAGACGAATTGTCTGATGTATAAAGAACACACATGCGCATGCACCCATGTGCGCACACACAAAGCCACTCTTGAGAAATTGGCTGGTGGAAATAAGAATTCAAGTTTTCAGGTAATTGATGTGCAGGTAAAACGTTTTTTGAATTTTATTTTGTATTAACAAAAAAAAAAAATCCATAATGGTGCTTCCTTTGACCATCAGGTAACATATAAGATCTAAGGCATCATTCAACATTTCCCCAAATAGCAACAAAAATTGAGGAATTATAAAACAGATAAGAACTTGGATTTTTTTTTGAATTGCCTGGTTTGAAGGAGTTTTTAACTTATAATAAGATCCTTACAGCAAAAGAGGTTATGGGCCTCATCATTAAAAAGTAAGAGAGACAATAATAAATGGGATTGCCTACACAATAAATCACTCACGGGAAACAAACCTGAGTACAGTTAAGTCCTTTTCATCTTCCAAGTTCAGGTAAGGGCCTTGGGAATATACCACAACTAAGAAAATTATCACAAAGCTGAAGTATTGCAAGGCACAAAGTCCAAATTATCCTGTTTAGAAGCTCTTTCAGATTAATTCACTCTAAAATAAACACAACCATATATTCAGCATTATTTATGATACTTAGTTCAATTAAATATGTATATTTCTAAATATCTCTTTAATCTACACTTATATATCTGGGACTGTATTATTTCTACAATTAAATCTTTAGTCCTTCTAAGTGGAGACAGTGTGTGTATTATTAAAAATAATTCTTTCTTTTTCTTCCCCCCATCCAATGACTTTCCATATTGAATTTATCCTGCACACTAAACACCAATTGTTCTCCTTCTAATCATTTATTTATTTTTCTCTTCCATGTATAAACACATTTTGGAATGCCAATATCATACCAACACCAGACAAAAAACCTATTAATAGATTACAGACCAGTATTTCTCAGATATACAGAAACAAAAGCTCTTGACAGAAATTTAGAAAAGAGAATCTAGAACTCTATAAATTATAATATATCATGACAACTGGGTTTTATCTCAGGAACGTAAGCTTTGTTAACATGATAATGATAACTGTTATCATGATAGACTGTTCCACCAACTAGGAATAAAAGGGAATTTCCTCAAGCAGCTAAAGGGCACTTTGATGGTTTTAATGCGAGCTGCCCCCAACACCCCTGTGTTTCTGCAGGAATATTCAGAGGTGAAGTGATTGGTTTGGGAGAGCTGTAACCAAATCAGTTCATCTTAGTTTCAATGCAATGAGTAGGTAGTAACAGTAGGCAAATAGGGTATGGCTGGCAGAGGTAGGGCAACAGGGCCAATTCCTAGAAAGCTGCAGGCTGCATCTTCCCTGTGGTGTCTTACCGCTCTCTGCCCCCTGCACCCACCCTGGCCACTTCCTGATGCCTTCCAGGAGCTGAGCAGCTTTTCTCTGCTGGGCCCTTCCCCAGGATGTGCAGCCTCATCTCAGGCACAGAGCAATGGACTGAGCCATCGATGGACAGAGACCGCTGAAACTGTGAGTCCGAATGAACTTGCTCTCCTGTAAATTGTTCTTGTATATTTTGGTCACAGCAATGAAAAGCTGACAAAAACACACATCTATGAAGAACCTACAGAAATATAATACTCAGTAGTGAATGGCTCTGTGAAATTTCCTTATGATCTGTGACAATGTGCAAAATATTTTAATAAGTCACAAAAGAAGATTTATAAATGCTAATAATTGAACAAAATGATGAATATCTTTAATCATCAAGAAAATGCATATTAATGAAAGAAAATTTCTCTAAGATAGTTGAAATTTAGAAGTCTTGCAATATTAAGTGCTCACAACCACGTGGAGAAACTGGAATCTCATACATTTCTTATGAGGATATGAAGTGGAAAACAGTTTGGCAGCTCCTCATATACATGTTTGCTAGATGTCTAAACATATGCCTCTCTGGTTTTTCCTCTAGGAATTTACCCAAGTCAAATGAAAACTTTTACCTTCCTAAAATTTCTACATAATTATTCACAGGAGTTTTATTCATTATAGATCAAAACTGGAAATACTTCAAGTGTCTATCACTTGGTAAATGGGTAAACTTCTGCATACCAATGCAATCGAATACTACTTAGCAATGAAAATACATGGGCTACTAATACACATAATAACTTGGACCAACATCAAAAATATTATACCGGGAAAAAAGAAGGCAGATAAAAAAAGTCCCCACCTTATGGTTCTATTTATATAAAAATCTAGAATAAGATAAACTGATATATTGTGTCAGCAATATCAATGCTTGCTTAGGGGTGAGAAGGAAGACTTTTAAGTAGTGTAAAGTAGCATTTTGGGATAACAGAAATTTACTACATTTTGATCATGGTAATGGAGACATATTTGTCATAACTTACCTAAATACATTCAAAAACTGTTGATTTCATTTTATGTAAATAATACATCAATCAACTTGGTTTAAGAAAATATGGATAGAAATGGGAGTAGACACTAAATCAAGGCATTGGCTAGAGCTAACAACTCCTTCCATCCTGGAGGTGCCAAGAGGAAGAGTCCATACCTTGAAGGCATAAACTAGTCCACACCTATCAGTTAGTGTGACATTCGAGAAAAAGAATCAAAGAACAGACTGACCCTGTTATAATAAAACAAGTATTTTCACACTTAGAGATTTGGAAACTTGGTAAATTTAATATCAAGTGGGATAACTCAACCACAACTTTTTACAAAGAATTTGTTAACATAGCTTTTAAAAATATTCTCTCATTTCTTAATAGTAAATTTATGCATGAAAAATTATGTAAACTGGGAATAAACAATATTATTAATGCATGTGAAACTCTACCTGGTGTTTCTCAGATCAAGTTAATTGGCATTTCCAGGTAAAGCCCTTGATCTTCACAAGTTCTTTCTATTTCACACCTCATCTCTTTCAACTAGCACTGCTCTCTGGGCCAGAAATTGTATCCTCTTCTCTGCTTGGTTGGCTCCCACTCATTCTTCCAGACTCAATATGAAAATTCCTTCTTCAGGATCATCACTGGGTTTTGATAAGGTATTTATTATTAGACTTATCCACTGCACCACATTTTACTCCTTGAGAACATTTAACACATTTGATATTTTGTATTTATAAATGAGAATGTTTGCTATTATTTGAGCTTCCCCTATTCTAAGTTCTATGACCTCTTCTTTTTAGTGTATACAAATGTTATTATTGATTATTGGAATTCTGTTGAACTTTTGGATCCCAGATATGTGCAAAGTAGGGGCAAAATTTCCTTATAGCCAAAGAGAAGTTTGTGTTTTAGATATGCTCTTTCTAAATGACTTTATGGCTTAATCTGAAAATAGGAAATTTTCAAAGTCAGGGACTTCAATTTCATACAATTCTACATTTCTGGTTTGTAAAAGAGTGCTAGGGAGAAATAGCTATAGCTACAAACTATGAAGCAAACTCCTATTTTAAAAATTGGTCATTTTTGAAGGATGATAGGAAGATGAGTCATTACTATAAAAAATGTCAAATAAAGGGAGAAATCAAAGGTTCATCCTGCCTTACCCATATGAAATAACACTGGGTAATCAACTAGAACCAACAGACATATACAAAATACTCAACAAGAGCATATTCTCCAGACCAGCTCATATAGTAGTCCTTAAACTACTCCCAATATATTTTAAAATATCCAAATCATACAAAGGATTGTCTCTGGTCACAACACAGTTAAATTAGTGATCATTATCAGAATATGAAACATCATGAAAATGTGAAAATCGACAACAGATTACTAAATAACCAATGGTTTGAGAATAAAAAGTACAGGGAAATTGTGAAATATGAAGATTAATGGATAGAAATGTATTTTTCCCAAGTATTTGGCATGTAGCTAAAGCAATACTTAGAGGGAAATTCATAGCTGTAAACCCCTTTATTAAAAGTTAAAAAAATTCTCAAATCAGTAACATAATGTCACTTCTTAAAAAAATAGATTAGGAAGAGGAAACCAAACCAACACAATGAAGGAAATAATAATGATTTGAGTTAAAATGTATGAAACAAAAAATAAAATAGGAATAGGAAAGAAAAACCAAAGTTGCTTCTTTGCAAAGATCAACTGAATTAATAACTTATAGACCAACTGACCAAGAAACAAAGACCAAAGACTCAAGTTACTAAAAGCGGGAATGAAAGAATGATTATTTCTACAGACTTCACAGAAATACAAAGGGATACTATTAATAATCATATGCCAACAAATTTGTAACCTTAATGAAATGGACAAATCTTTAGAAAGACACGGACAGACTCAAAAAAAAAATTGAATCAAGAAAAAATAGAAAATCTGATTGGACCTAAAACAAGAAAGAGATTAATAATAAAACACTTTGCCCACAGAAAAACACAGGAATAGAAAGAAGTTGTGGCTGGTGAAGTCCACAGAATGTTTTCAAAAGAACCAATACTGATCTTTCACAATTATTCCACAATTTTAGAAGAGAAACTTTCCATAGTTCATCCAATGAGGTTAGTCTTTTTCTGATAACAAAATCACACAAAGACATTACAATTATACACACTACATACCATTTTCTCTCAAGAATACTGATACAAAAATCCGTATTAAAATACTAGCACAATAACAAAATACTAGCACAAGTTCAAGGATAAGTCAAAGATTATACAGAATGACCAGGAAAAGTTATTTGAAGGATGGAAGGTCGATACATTATATGAAAATCAATCATTCACATGATCATGCCAATAAACACCAAAAACTCATTTGACAAAATCACAACCTTTTTATCAGCAATAAAAAGGGACCTAATAAGGGGAATCTGAGGAAAAGTCCATTGCCATCCTTGTTCTTAATGATGAGTGACTGACAGCTTTCCCTCAATACCAGGAACAAATGAGTACATCACCTCCTACCACTACCATTCATCACTCATCCCAGTGACTATTAATGCATGTGGGGTCTTTGGAAATGATAAAAATTTTCTAGTAATGGCTAACAACTATATAAATATATTAAAAAGAACTAAATTATATGCTTTATAAGGTGACCTTTATGGCATTTGAATGATAAACATCAATAAAATATAAAAGTACCTAGGCCAGGCATAGGGGTGTGTGCCTATAGCCCTGGCACTTGGAGGCTGAGGTGGGAGGATCACTTGAGCCCAGGCATTCCAGACCAGACTGGGCCAACAAAGCCATACACTGTCTCAAAAGAAATATATGGAACTAAAATTTGAGTCATAATAATGATAGCAACTAATTATGCTAACTTCAAACTCAGAAATAAATAAATATGCCTTTATTCTCTAATATTTCAAAAAGGGAACACAGTCTTTCCATGAATGTGATTCCATGATTGTCTTCCTGTGTAATTTTCTGGTAATCCACACCATTAATGCATCCTTTTAGAATCCTGGTTTTACATTATTTCAAATTTAGTGAGGAATTAAAGACATTTTTTAGATCATTCTGAGGGCAGAATGTGTCTAAATATTTTCTTGGTCTTTTGTAGTTACCTCATCAACACCTAATTTGACAGCTATTCTAAAGCTATTCTTCTTGAGTCTCTCTCAAGCTTTTAATTTAGTTTAAATTGAACCACCAACTTTCTCTACTTTAAATTCATATTTAATCATAGTCTTTGGTATTTAATTAAAACATGTAATGAGAGTGACAACTACATGTAGCATAAGGAATTTTGAAAGGTATCTTACTGGTTCTTGAAAAGCACATATATAATTCAGCTAATATAAATGGAAGGACAAGGGAAGGAAAAGAAGAACAAAGTTAACAGGTGTTGGAAAAAAAAAAGAGTCTGGTTGGTTCTGGGACACATGTAGGTCTAAGTTAGCTAACATAACTCCTGCTGTACCTAAGCCTCACAGTGAAGTATGGGTGGGTCTATATACGAAGACAGGTCATTTCACGTGTCTATCGCAGTGTAACAGAACATAGTTTGGAATTGCACAGAGGAATTTGACGAGGCTTTATCTACCCATGCACAAACCTGTGCACTCAGTTGGGACATCCTACAGTCTAGTTTCTATCACTCTTAATGCAAAGAAATGGCGATCACTCAAATGGAATGAATGTCCACAACCTCTTTAGCATGGAGACTTCTAGATCTCCATTGCACTCAGCATGCGTGGTTTTCTAAGTTCTGTTTGGAAGCAAGTTTGAGAGCCTGAGTTGAAAGTCCATCCCTTGTATGTTCCATCTTTGGAAATGGCTTTCTTCATCTCTTAAATGTCTATAATGCTAGATGCATTCGCAGAAAAGATGCCCACACCCCAATCTCCTGTGAATATATTGCGTTCTATAGCAAAAGGTACTACAGATGTGAGTAAGAGGAAGGACTCTAAGATGGGATGACTGTCCTGGATAATGACCTTGTGTCCAGTTTAATGACATGGATTCCCAACAGTAGAACAAGACAGGTGGGTATTGAGCCAGATGCAAAACAAGAAGGACTTGACTTAGCCATAAGAGGAAGAAAGCCTTTGAGCCACAGACTGTGGGCAGCCTCTGAAAGATTGACTGCTGGCCAAGTCAGCAAGGAAATGGGACCCTACTCATACAGTCACAGAGACCTGAATGCTGTTATCAACCTGAGCAAGCAAAGAACCACACTGTGGCCAGAGTCTCAGAGATGAACATAGGCCTGCCCCAGGCTTAATTTTGGCTTTGTGAAGTCTGTACTGGACCTTTGATCTACAGAACTATAAAACTATAAATCTCTGGTGCTTTAAACCACTAAGAGTGTGTTTATTTGTTATGGCAGCAATACAAAATTAGTATAATTGACCTGTCTGCACAGAATGTGATCAATTTTAAGTTAGATAATCCATGGAAAAACCCTATACAGAGCCTGGCACTTAACTCTTATTGGCTTTACCATTGTTCTTTTGCTAATCATGATCATCGCAGAACTGAAAACACAATGCAGGGTTTTATAGGGCTTTGTGGCCATCTTGTTTTTGATGCTGGGAACAGAACACAGGTCCTTGCACATGCTGAACATATACTCTACCACTGAGCTGTAACCTCCACCCCTAAACATTTTCTTAAGAATAGACTGAATGTCCTTTAGTGGCAATAGTAATATCTAATTTATCTTGGAGAATTCATGCTAGTAAGACGACACACTATTGGTAAATCCTGTAATTCTTTTGTGTGTACCATGAGATAAGCAAGTGTACACAAGCACAGAGCTTCACATTTTCACATGTTCTGGAATCTGAGCTAAATAACTACCAGAACACGCTTGGCAGTAGCTAACTGTACCTGCCTAAATAATGTCTGAGGGAAAAGCAAGAGCAAAACTGAAAGGAAGCTATCTGTTGTAATTGGGTCTAAGTTAGGCAAGGGGATGGCCAACCATGAATTGAGCCATGAGAATCCTTAGACAAGATTAAATATACTGCAATATTCTCTAGCTGGGCTGTGACACAGTTGTTGGAGATACGAATGACAAAATGTGTGGAAGCAAAACACATTTTGTACATTCATTGCTAATGTGATTGTGGTATTAGAAATATTAGGAGTTATTATTTTGCTCTCACTCTGCTCAATAAGGCTTTGTAGAAAAGATAAACAAGCAACAGTAAGAACAGCTCTGTGATCTCCTCTATAAATTTCTTACCAGTCAGTATTCAAATTGTTCCAAATTGAAGCCTTTTTGTGTTACCGCATACACAGACTACTCATTAGGGATTACAGCAAAGGATATTAGAATAGAAAGAGGATTCGAGAACTTGAATTGAATTACTAGACATCCTGTTACTAAGACATTTTTTTCTCTAAGTTTCTATTTTCTTTGCTAGCAATGACATCCCCTGAGCTGCAGCAGCACAATTTTCACTGCTTTGGAAAGTGATGTTGTATTTTTGTGAGTCAACTAAATTTGGGTAATGACTCAGCTGAAGTTTACAGACAAAACTTTTTTTCTATTGAAAATCAAATGTGTAAGATAGGTGAAGACAAAATGAAGATGTTCACAAAATTCAATCATTTCAATTTAGGTATTTACTTTATCCTTATGTGCTAGAGACTAGATAGGAAAAACCACCTAGGGGCTCATGGGAATTGAGTTCATTTATCTGTGACAGACTCCAAGATGGCCCCATGATCCCCACCTCATGTTCTCACTCTTGAAAAATGTCCTCCCCTTTAGTGTAGGTCAGACTTGTGACTTCATTCTTATTTGTAGCAAACATCACTTGTTCTGTGTGCATAGGTTACACAAGATTATAACATGTGGCTTGCTAGGAGCCACTATTTCCCTTGCTACCTTTGAAAAAGCCAGTGGCCCTGCCATGAGTTGCCTGTGAGAGGGCCACCCCATAAGCAAGAGCAGGAGGCCCCTGTCTAACAGCTGCCAAAATACTGCCACCCTCAGTCCAATGGCCTCCAAGAAGACTGCATTCTGCCAACAACCACACAGGCTTAAATGGGATCCTGCCCAGGTTGAGCCTCAGAGGAGACCGACACCCTGGATGACAGACTGTGTTTATCTTTGTTCAACTCTTGAAAGGGGACCCAGTGAAATCTTGCCTGGACTTGTGACACAGGAAATGGAGAGAATAAATGTGTATGGTACTAAGCAAAGGCTCATTACTAGATTTCACAACCAACCTTGTATCTGTAAAAGCTGTTTCTTAATTTAAGTGGTTCCTTCATTTTCTTGGTTACTAAATATTAAATTGTAATGCAATAGTATCCGTTGATTCACTATGACAGTGCACAGATGGACGAGTGGAGGCTTCTCACTCCAGGCTGTATCCGGGCTGCATGTGAAGAGTTAGCTATGTGCTCAACTTGGGTGCCCACATTATTTAATTTGCTGTAATTATCATCCCTTTCTTCTTCTTTATCTCCACTATATCTAATCACTAAACTAAGCAAGTTCTTATTACAAGTATTTCTGCAATCTTGTGGTTCTCTTAGTTCATATTCTTAAGCCCTGGTTCAGGTGCTACCATCCCACCTTTGACTTTACCAACTTCCCTCTGTCCTTACTACATATCACTCTCACTGTTGCTCCTCAACATTCATTTTTATCTGCTAGCACAGACATTTCTTACACAAACATATGATTGTGTCAACCATATTCTTTAAATCCTTTCCCAAGTCTTTGTACAAAGGCTAAAAACTCTTCAGTATAATTCACACTATGCTCCAGATTTATATATTTCATATGCCTAGCTAAAAGAAGCATATTTTGCTTTTTTAAAAATAGGGGTTGTGGTATATTTTATTCTCAAAATCCTGAATGTTTGATTCAAGAATAAAACAAATAGAGCAGTTAATATTGGCTGAAGGAATATAGAAAACAATCAATAATATACTTTTAAAATATACTTCTTCAGAAATGAGCCTCATATACATTTTGTGCATTTATTTCCTGAGATTTATACCTGTACATCATTTAACATTTTTTGCAATGCCTAATAGGCATCTTCAGAGCTACAGATGTCAGCAAGGTGGTGAAAAAAGAGCCTTCTACCATCAACCCTCTGCAGAAGCATCAATTCAGATGACTACCCATGAATGAGAATACCTTTGTGGGAGTCCACTGAGAAGATACAGCATACTGCTGCAGTAAAAATATACAACAATACATGCATGAAAAGGGCGAGAACTTTACTTGCAATACCCATCTGTGTAGGACAGCACAACTCAGTACCAAGAGAGACCCCATTGACCTGCTATTTCTTGCATGTGGGAAGGTTAGAGGATAGTGTATGAATGATCAGCTCCTCCAGTGAGAAATTCCCAAGAGGCCCACCTAACCTAGAATGTTGAGGTAATCAACATGGCTGTGTTTAAAAAAGGATAGATGCAGAGAAGAGAGTCTGTAGACACTACTGGTCACTCTGTGGACTCCATCAGGAGATCTGCTCATAAGCCACTTGGCATTCCTTGCCTGTAGGTCCTCCCAACTGGTCCATGAGAATCTCAAATGTTCCTTGCACCTCAACACCCATCCAAAGTCAGCTTCCCAAGCATGCCCCAATGGATGGTAAGTGCAAGCATTTACCACAGATAATTAGTTCAACTCTACAGGATTGGAAGAAAACACACCAACTTGAACATTTAAGGGCACCATCCTAAAAATAAACAATAGGAATTCAGCACCAGTCTGTCATTTCAGGATCAAGAGAAGGCATACAAACTTAAGAATCCCTTTCTGAGAGAACAAGACATATGGAGCAGGCATATCTAAACAAAAGGTTTGAGAGAGCATCAAAATCGCTAGCTACACTGTTTGGGGAAGGTCTTTCTCTGCTGAAACCAATCAGTAAAGACTGGAAGAGATGACTGCTTCTTCAAGTGGAAAGAGAACAACACAAGATGGCATGGAATGTGAAAAAAAACAAGACATGTTACCACCAAAGGAACACAAAAATACTTTACCAACCAGCCCCAAAGAAATGAAGATCTCCAAATTGTTGGACAAAAGAATTAAAAATAATTGTTTTAAGTACATTCAGCAAGCCACAAGAGAACATAGAAAACTCAAAAAAATCAGAATAACATGATAAATTAACATGAAAAATTGAGAGATTCAATAAAATAATAGGAATCATAAAAAAGAATCAAACAACATGTCAAAGCTGGAGAATACAATGACTAAAATTAAAAATGCAATGGAGAGCATCAACTGCATCTGACAGCCTACAGAAGTGCCTAGAAGGTTGGAGGGTAAGGCTCACACATGAGGACATAGGCCCTTGACCATCACCAGGCCCCACATAAGGATGTTGAGATTCTGGATAATGTTTTCATTGACAAATCTCCCTTAAAATTCCTCCAGAAATATGGCTTCTGGGATATATCACCACAGATAGGAAGATTAGCAGCAGGGTTTACATGGAAGTTGGAAATGCATGTTTTAAAAAGAAAGGAATTATGCTAGAATACTAAACATAGCATGGCTTGAAATGTATCAGCTTATGAAAACAAGTTTTGTAATTTAACAAAAATTTCCTGTGCTTTCCAAAGTTAATTGCCCCTCTCAGTGAGCCTCTAATGAAGATTGAATCTTAGTTGCAGACCCTTTTGATTCTCTTAATCTACATTTATTGACCTATTAGTCTTAGTTCAGCCTCTAAGAAGAAAAGATCAAGGAACAGCAGATAATTGCATATAGACATTTCCATTAAAGTGTACCATGTAGGGTTTTTTTGCTGTTGTTTGTGGTCTGTTGATACTATGAGAGTAACTTGTTGAATACCTGACTTTTTGTAGAGCCCTGCATATAATTTACTATTCATAGCTTAAAGTACTTAATTGAAATTATTAAATTTTAAAATTCTTTTCATTTGCTTCAAATGTATATTCCAAAAGTAATCTATACATATCTAAAACATTAAATAGTTTCAAAGGGCTTATCATGTAAAGCAAAGTTCTTCTAACATATAATGTCTCACTTTTAGTTCCACTTATTTTAATTATTTTCGATTTCAGTTATATGTTATTCACATGACTCTAAATATTCATACTGCAATTTTAAAAATTTATTTTCTATACCCAAGATATTGAATGACAACATTTCTGTTTTGTGTTTCACAGTGTATTGATTATATATCATTATAAACCACTGGAATTGGTGAAGACAGAGTAAAAGTAGTTAGAGGAGATGCAATGGACAAATAAAATGGACTAAATTAGAGGTGTTCCAGTGATGATATCCTCATTCAGTTTGGCCTTACTCTGACCCTCAAGGCAAGAGAACAATCTGGGATAAATTGTCAAGATGTCTGGACATTCATTGAGTCTATATTTGAGAATGGAGAGAATCACATCCTTCCTCCCAGGTCTGTGATGAGCACTGAGCTCACATGTGGCTCCAGCCCTGTAGGACCCTTCTTCTGTAACCACTGGAGCAAAAATATTCTCTACTCTAATTTGCTACACTTTCTCTTACTCTGTTGACAGTTCAGCAGGGAGAATGCAGCTGCTATTTGCAGCTTAGTTGTTTTCCCTTAGAAAACTCAAGCCAAGAGAAAAACATTAAGGAAGCAGAATATATTTTTGGTTCTTGTTCATATATTCAGGATTTTCATCAGAAGAATCTGAATGACATTGCACCAAGCACCACAATCAGGATCTCAAAAATTAGATCAGGGAACTAGTCACCTATTTTATTTATCTATGTGAAAATTAGTTCTCTAACTGCTTTTTGTCGTTGTGTGTTGTATATACTTTATTTACACACATTTGCATATAGTATTGCTAAAGATAGTATTATAATTAAGTTTTGCAATGCTATTTTGAGAAACACCTACATGCGTATGACCCACATGCCTTAGATTATTTAGATATCCAGGTGAGATACTTGTAGGAATTTTGCCATCCAACACAAAACCTGACTTCTCAGCCTTGCCCATTGGAGTAATGATACTGTCATCCTTCCAGATGCTTTGGCCAAATTTTTTAATTATCATCTATAATCCTCTTTATTTTTCTTTTGATTTTTCTGTCACTAACCACAATCAATCTATCAATAGCATTTTGGAGCTGTCCACTTAAAATATGTTCAGAATCCAACCACTTTTAGGTACTTCCACAACTACTTTCTTGATCCAACACCATCACTCACTGAATTTTGGCAGCAGTGTGCCAGCTGTTCACCCTCCTTCCATTCCTCACCCCTTAGGTCTGTTTTCCATATGGCATCCAGGGTGATAGTTTTGTATTATAAGTCAAGTCATTTCAGGGAAAGAAAATCAAAATGCTTATCAAGGCCACAGGACCAAGGTAATCGCCACCTGCTACCTTGTGGCTTTACTTCCTACCACACGTGTTCACTCTGCCTGATCCAGTTTTGCCTTTTCCCAAGATATACCAAACCTACTCTTCATTTTCTGATACCTATGAATAAAAGAGCAATCCTAACTCATATCTCTTGTCCTTTATCCTTCTGACCCTTTTCATTTTTCTCTAAAATTCATATCACTCCCTGTTCTTTTGTGTACTTGTGTGTGTGTGTGTGCGTGTGCATGCACACTTTTTCCCTTCTCCTAGTTTCCTATCTCAGAATAGAAGCCACACAAGGGCAGAGAGTTTATTTTTGGTTTCTTTATTTCCATACCACATGCATTTGAATATGGGCTGGCATGGAGTCAGTATTTGAAAATACTTGGCAAAACAATGAGTAAATGAATAACAGATGAGAACTTGGTACTCGGAAAAGAGGTACAGTTACTTGGGCTATATGCATGAATTGAAATGAAGTCAGAAATACAACTATCATATCTGGCACTGTGCAGGTCACTATTAATTAAAGAGTGAGTCAAAGAGTTTGAGTAGAGATGCAGGTTTGTTACGTATTCCTCTAAAATACCACCTGAAGCCCATCTTTTTTCTCTCTGTATTTAAAAGAGTGTTTCAGATCTAAGGTGTTCTGTTAAGTGTGAGCCTGACCCTTGAAGGTCTTCCCAGGCTAAGGGCAGTGTGAATGAGGGGCAGGAGCACTAGAACTCATTCAACCACTGTGGTCGATGGTTCTGCGTCCTCCCATAACATGGAGGCCAATTCACAATCAGGCAGAGAACAATGGCAGGTTGGACAGTCCAGCAGCTTGCCTGAGGTTAGATCACCCTCATGTATCCTTGGAAAGGAAATATTTGCAAATTCCATACCACCTCTTTCAGCCAATTCACCATTTCTCAAAGTATCAGTAGCAGGAGGCCCTCGTTATGGACCCTGGGTCTTTACTTCATCATTCAAACTACTGCTGATGTCTTAATGCTGGGAGACCTTCAAGTATTCCCTAATTCATTCACTCATTTAATAAAATCATTATGCTTCTCTTAGAGGCCAAATGCTATTCTAAATCCTGGGTGAAAAACAAGACTTGAGCATGGTTTCTGTTCTCAGACCACACACGAATTGAAGTATAGGGAAAATGTTTCATAATGTAACCAACACTGGAACCCAGTGGACTCTTCTGAGATTGTACCATAGGAAGGGAGGGTTGTGTGGTACTTTTTAAAGAAAAAATTTGATGATGGTGAATATAGTTTCAATATTTTACATGTTGTTCATTAAGAAGATATAAGACTCAAGATATCTGCTTTGAGATGTCATACAATATACCTAAATTCAAGATAATACAAAAATATATATGGGTGCTTAATTTGATTATTTTGCGACCATCTTGAATTGTTCCTATACATAAACTGTAAGTTTTAAGAAATTCTAGTTGAAACATTGGTAAAGGAAATAAGATGGGGTTCCTTCATTGTAGCACATGTTTAAATGCTAGTTGGTTGTTGTAAGTTTGGTTTGAATGCATACTACCTGATTCAATATTTTACAGTTATTTTTATATGCTTCTAGGTTAGCATATCATATGGGATTAGGGAAAATAGCTTGTTGCATTAAAAAATTTAATGTTTGAAAGATATCTTAACAAATAAAGATGCCATTTTAAATATTTACATAATCCCACAACAGACTTGATGTTTTGTAAAAAAGTATAATTTTTTGAAAAGTAAGTAAATCCATGACAAAGCATTATTCTCAGGATATTAACAGCAATAGTAATGTTCAGGGGACTTTTTAAAAGTGCCCCAGAAAGATAATTACAATGAAACACAACTCTAATTACTTCTTCTATCAGGCTTTATTCATTTAGTAATTCTTTTATTTATTTTGTGAATTTTCCTGTATACACTTACTGTATGTTAGGTATCATAAAGTGCCTTCATATCTTAAAGATATGTTTAATAAATATTTATGAAGTCAATATTGGTTCTTCTAGTACTTCATCTCTAGGCTTTTCTAGTCTAAAGGAGTTTCCAAAATAAAATCTCTCATTTGAGACCTGAAGAATAAGATTTGGAACAAAGTTCCTCACTGGTCCGATTTCTGATGGATGATTGGACTCTCCTGGAGCAACAGATGAAGCATGGGGTTTGGGTATTCATTCACTGCTGTGCTGGCACTGTGGTTACCAATGCTTTCCTTGGTGGTAGAGTGGTGTCTACCAGCTGCTATCTCAGGTGACCTTAGGGCACACAGGTGGTCAAAGGGGGCTATTCAAGGAACCTTTAAGCCACACACTATGGAACATTATCCCTTAGCTATATTCAGAAACTTGGAAGTTGGTTCTGGAGCTTCAAATGGGCAGGAAGCTCTCTTAGACTTCAGAGCATCTGTCTGTTCAGTATTATGTATCACTTTCAACTAAATCATACCTAGCATACCAATGTCCTTCACCATTTCAAACTAAAAAGAAATCCTTTAACCCCACGCTTCTCCAATTGACATTCTGTCCTCTGCTTCCCTTTATGGGTGATCTCTTAAGAGGGTAGCTACACATGGCATTTCCATTCTTTGTCAATCACGTATATCATCCAATCTGGCTGCCAAACTCACTAACCCATTTTGCAAAATCCAACTGGGCATTTTTCAGTCCTTATTTTATCAGTCACCTCCACCACACCTGGTTCACTTTCTCATCCATTCTCCTCTTGAAACTTTTCTCCTTTCTTGGCTTTGGCTACCTCCCAGTTGTTCCTCCTGGAACTCTGAAATACATTTCAGCTTATCTCTTTCAAGTTTCTCTTTTCACATGTTGCCTTCAAAACTGAATTTCTTTTAAGACTTAATCTCTTCTTTTCACTCTCTATTCCCTTCCTGGATGGTAGGGACCACTCCCGTGGCTTTAAATACTATGGAAATGGCTCCCAATTTTAAATTCCTAACCTTGGTGAGCTCCAGCTTTATTCAGCTAAATGCCTACTCACCAATTAGATTTAGGTATCTGACACATTTATATTTTTGATATTCTGATATTAATCTCAATAAAAAGAAATTCCCTCCACCTAGTTGGTGAGGATGGGGGGTCAGTTTCACAGTTTCTCTCACTCCCACTTTCCCATGCCTAATCAGAAAATTCTGAGTCTCAACCTCCAAAGTATTTTTAATTACTTAATTGCTTTCTCTCTAAAACCAATTTCAAGCTGTTCTCATCTCACGGCCACTTCTGCCAGGTGTACTGCTCGACTCACGCCTGTCCATCCCCACCACATCACACAGATCGAGATTTAACATGAATGAGGTATATCATTTAGTTGCGTCAACGTCATTGTGAACATCCTTTTCCGTCACTGGTAGGATGGCTTTATCTTCCATGGATATCCATACAATGCAGTACTCTAGAGCAACGAAGGTCAATCAATGTCATCTGCAACAACATGTATACCTCTCAGAAATATAATGTTCCCTAGTCTAGTGAAACAAGCCCAAACCAACATAGACATTACCTTCATTCCAGCCATTTAATACCAGTGAAAGAAGTATACCAACGGTGAGTAAAGTTCACCATGGCAGTCGCATATGGATAGACAGTTACTGCAAAGAACTAGATGGGTGATGTGCTGGGGCAGCCATCTGAATGCTTGATTTTGTGAAAATTCACTCAACTATATGCCATGGTTTGTACATCTTTTATGCAGGTTATGCCTCAATATAAAGTTTACTTTAAAAACCAAATAAAGAGGGTTTGAGTCTTATATTTTTTTGTTGTTGCTACTAACTACTGAGTATGTTAAATCTAAGAAATAGAAATGGTAGCACTTTCTGCTAGGTAATTATCTTGTATTTAGAAAAATGCCTAATTATACATTCAACTGACACACTACAGTGATTTCCGAAAACCTTGACTAATACAAAAAGTATGTGTTCTGAATGAATAATACCCTGTTGTCAGAAAAGCAAACATCCAGGCCTATGATTAAATAATGTTAATACAACTATGGTAAAGAAAAAATTAAAAACATAAACAAAGTCTAGAAATACAATATTGCAAGTGCTATTCTGCTTGTTAGGTTGACAGGAACAGAAACACGACTCTGTTTGAATGGGAAAAGGAGCAAAGAGGAGCCATGAGAATCCATGTTTCACAAATCACATTTAAAATATGAGTGCTGTCCTTGTAACTGTGAGATTATGTAGTACTCAGGGTTGGAATGTTATCTCAGGTATCTGGATGTAAAAGAGCTATGACACCACTTTCAGTTTTAGAATCTTGGAGTTACTAATACACATATTTTATATTTTTTATTTCATGATCTTTTTCTGAGAAATACAATAACATACATCTATGAATGAAAACTATTAAAACCAGTAAATAGAACATGTTTTGCTTGCAATAATACACAAAAATAAATTGTTTTTTGAATTCACAAGACAAAATGATAACATTAACTTTCAGAATAAATGCTATAAATACATTCTATGGAATGTCTCCATCAATCATAATATATAAGATGAAATGTAAAACAGAAATAACACGTGCTGTAGATTATAGCATTAATTATCTTCTTCTAATTTGAGAGGTATGCTTGCCTTAACGGAAGACTAAACTGAATTGAAACACTAAAGACTGTCTTTTGGATGTATGAAACAAAAATTATTAATATGATCAAGCAGTTCATTTGAAACGTAAATCATTCCCTACCCTTGAAAACTCAGCCTTACTAAATCATTAAAAGTTCCATGCATTAAAGTCAGGAATAAAATCACAGATATATGTATTATAGATGTTTTCTGTTTTGCCACCTTTGTTATTAAAATAAAAGATGTTGAATTTCTACACTAACATTGTTTCCCTTTTGTTCCTTTTCTTTATTATTCTTCATAAGCTTTTATGACAACTTTAGCAGAAAAATTAGAATTTTTACTAATTTTCTCTATAGAACAAGGCATTCAAGCGTATTCCTAAGATATATTTGCATACAGCTTTTAATAGGTAAGATTTTGTAATATTTTAATGTTCCCAGTGGAGGAAAAGTCTCTAAAACAAATAGGAGTTTCATTACCAGTGTAAAAACAACCTCATTTTTCTATTCTCAAATGATTACCTCCATTTTACAGCAGCTGATAAACATCAACCAGAATGACAGTCGTGGGTAAGGATGGGGCCTGGGTGGAGTTGGGCAGATGGGTCTTTCAGTCAGTTGTGAGCCTGGAGCACGACCCCTTCAAATTCCATTTCACGACTCACTTCATGTTCAGAGCTGAATTTGCATGAAAATCAAATTCATAAATTCAGCCACGGCTTTGATCAGGAATTTTGCGGTTGTTATTGTTCTTTTTGAATTGTTGTAAAAATCATGGCAGATGGTAATGTTTCTTGAAATGTCTGTTGATACTCATCTCCTTTCTTCCCCACCATGGCACAGTACTAGAAAAGCATTAGTACCTTCATAGGAGCAGGTCACCTTAGAACTTGCATGATCCTTCCATGTCATTCTTTCATATATGAAGAGAGTAAAACTTCAACTCTGTCCCTCTTACTCCAAATCCAGTCACCACTGCCTTTCTAAAACACCAATGTGGTCACCAAGAAGTGAGTACTAAAGCCCGGGGAACACCGACATTACAAATTCTGCTACAGAGAATAAGAAAAATGAGGCAATTCTCTCTCTCTCTCTCTCATATATACATGCAATTTCTGTTATCTATCTATACTGATCTATATTTGTAGCTTCATGTGCTGTAAGAAAAAAAATTTGCAGTACCATGGATTGAACCCAGGAGCATCCTACTACTGACTTGCACCTCCAGTCCTTTTTAATTACTCAGATAGTCCCCCTATGTTGCCAAGGTTGTCCTTTAACCTAGCAATCCTCCTGACTCAGCCTCCCAGGTAACTAGGATTATAGATGTACATCATTAGACTCAGCTGCTATGAGAAAAATAAAAAGGGAAATAAATGAATGTATCCACAAATCCAGTTGCTATATATATGTATGTGTATGTGCCTATACACATATATATTTTCTCATATATATTTAAAAATTTATATCTGACTCTATGGATAATATTTATGATTAGCTGGGAGAGCCCTGACTGAGAACATGAAGTTTGAAAAGCAATAAACATTTGTATCCTATATCTGCCACCTAACAGCTATGTAGCTGTGTGAACTTGAACATGTTATTTAACATTTTGGAGACTGGGCATTGGTGGTGGTAACAACTTTATATTGTCTATCAAAAGAACTGGCATGTAGATTAGACAAGCAAGTGTTTATAATTGCTTACCATTTATCATGCCTGATGCATGGCAGTTCAGAGAATTTAATTCCTTTTTAAAAGAAATTTTCCACACATGCATGTAAGCATAACAGCTCATACCTCAGGCCAGGCAATGGGCCAGTTGTTTCCTAAGCCTAAGCATCCAACCCTGACATTTCACTATGGTACACTTGATCCTTGGTTATAGACGAGGGTGCAAACACTAGGGGAATGGACTGGCCTGCCCCACATGTACTTATCATGCCTGGTCCTGGTCTTACCCATGACACCACCACACAGACAGGAGTTAACTCCAATGTAAGCCACATAAAAAGCTCTAATTTAAGGACTATAAATGTGTTCATCTAAACAGCCCTGTGTTTAAAATTAACCTCTTTCTTACTATCTCCATTTTCCCAAGCACAAGAACACATTTTTTTTTTTAGTTTATTTAATTGCATTTCAAGTCATAGCACATATATAGAGCTCAGTTTTTCCATTTCTCTGGTTGCAAACCAGATAAAGTTACACCAATTGTGTCTTCATACATGCACCAAGGGTAGTGATGACGATCTCAATCAACCATCTTTACTACACTCATTCCCCTTTCCTGCCCCCCGCCTCCCCCAGTCGCGTCCAGTGTTCCTCCATTTCTCTTATGTTTCCCATTCCCACCTCCCTTATTCATCAGCATCCACTAATCAGAGAGACCATTCGGCATTTGGTTTTTTGGGATTGGCTTACTTCACTTAGCATAATGCTTTCCAATTCCATCCATTCGCCTGCAAATGCCATAATTTTATTCTCTTTTATTGCTGAATAATATTCCATTGTGTATATGCACCACAGTTTCTTTATCCATTCATCTATTGAAGGACATCTGGGTTGCTTCCACAGTTTTGC
Source organism: Geosciurus inauris (assembly GCA_004024805.1). Lineage (NCBI taxonomy): Eukaryota > Metazoa > Chordata > Mammalia > Rodentia > Sciuridae > Geosciurus > Geosciurus inauris. The sequence goes on from PVHX01024452.1 coordinate 23,901, forward strand.
AATTGTGAATTGTGCTGCTATAAACATTGAAGTGGCTGCTTTACTGTACTGTGCTGTTTTTAAGTCTTTAGGGTAT